>JAQIWS010001232.1:0-12613 GCA_034696085.1 Stigmatogaster subterranea | reverse complement strand
TCGGGTGGAAATATTTCGTTTTGCATCGCGTGTGGTTGCATCTTTAATAAGCCAATTTGTGGTTGCAGCCCTCTATTTTTCGCTGTGATGCGTGGAAGTAATTTTGAATGAAGGGCAACTTCGAATAGAAGTGACATGTTTACAATGCACTGACTCTATTAAGCAAGAGCGAGACGAGATTCATAATTTCGTAGACGTTTTGCAAGGGAAACAATTTATAATTCTCAGCAAATCATTTTCTCTTTTCGTGTTTTTAAGGCGGAGTAGTTAATGTCACTTTGACGAAAGTCAGTCTCGCGTTGCAACTGACTCCACACATTTTGTGTATATACAACGACGATCTTTGTTCTGTTAAGGAAAATGTGACCTGATGTTGTAATTTAATCTTTCCCACCTGTCTCGGGATCTGAGTGCGAGTTTTATTCTCTTTTTGATGTATATTCACGCGGTGATGTTTATCTTGAGTAACTACTTCACTCGAGTAAATTTTAAGTATTTTGACGATGACAGTGTAAATAACGCTCTAAAAGAGGTTTTTACTCCTTTTTTTTGTAAACATTTTTTGTTGATGAGCGAGAGAAGAGAAAAAAAAAAAAAAAAATCAGCAACAAAAAGTACGTCATAAATTTAAAACTTTCCATCAACGCGGAAATTTTTCAAAATAACAAAGATTTTTGCACTCTAAAAATTCTAAACCAGGCTGTGACAGAAAAGTTTAGGGTCGATATAAGAAACCTCCTTTTAAAAAAAAAAAACTCTAGTAAAAAGAAGGGGTCTTTTGGTTCCCCTCCCTCAGGCACTTATGGGTCAACACCAGTTGCGCCTCATAAAGTTGAAGTTGCCTTCAGTTCAGACGAAGAGGTTATTGGCCTCGCCTTCGCCTTTGCCTTCATTTCGAGATTACTTCTTCACATTCACGTCCAATTGCGTGTCATACAATAAGTTGATTAATGAACAGTAGTCGAGTCATTCATCTATTAAAAATAAATAGTTTCTCACACTCGAACGCACACATCAATGTTAAGACGATGCAATAACCACAGCTATAAAGCTTTATTTCTTTGAGACGAGGATGCGTTAAAACCTCATTTTCTGCCATCACACTATCCCCTTCCGAGTATAAATATGTCAATAACGTGAGTGTGCTGGTTCGGCAGCTGCCATCCTCGCGCCGCACTCGGTAGTCACGTGGCCAGTGTCCAAACACGTTTCACTGAGCAGACTCCACACGTAGTTCAACTCTGCGTCGTTTCGTGGACAGCTGTGAACCTCGTTAAATCTTACGATTTCCAACATTACCGCACTTCGCAATTTTAAATCCTCGTAATGGGATTGCGTTATTTTGGGGCGTTCTTATTCTAATTACGTGCAAAGCCCGTCGTCGTTCGTATTGTGTTTTACGAGGGTTATTTTATAAAACGATATATTTGTGTTTATCATGGAGTTAAGCCAATGTCTTAAGTCCAGTTAGGAAAAAAGACAAACAAGTGTGATATTATTTCTGTCGCAGTTCCAATCTCGACTTTTGAATGGTGGATGGGTCGATGACGCCAGCCGATTCATAAAATTTTAACTCTCCTCATCCGTGTGGGTGACGTCACACCACCCTTTGCGTTTTTTGGCGCCGTGCCATCGTCATTTCGTATGTCGCGCCGCACGCGTTAAGGGAAAAACCCCGCAGCGTTTCTAAAGTTTCCTTTAGCTGTCACTTTAACTCGCCTCTAAAAACAGGATATGCTACTGCTGAGCGACATTGAGAAAAAGCCATTCACGAAAATTACAAGCGACCTCGTTCAGAGTTAGTCGAATTAAAAGCGGGAAATGTAAGTTTTAAGAGCAATATCATCAAAAAGTCCACAACCCGTGGTTCGCATCTGGTAGGAAATCTCCCTGTCAGCCTCCATCTGCATCTGTCCGTCACTCAGCGCAAGGAAGCGAGGGATTTGAGGGTGCGAATGACGACGTTGGCGCGTGCTTTGATCTCTTCGCGTTACCCAAATTTTGTGGAGATATCTTCACGGTGATGACAACGAATGTTTTCCGTGTAGTAATTTTTTGTTGCTGTAAAAGGTCGAATGAAAGGCGTTATTTTCTTTTATTTTCTTTTAAACGAGAAATAAATTTTAAGTCTTTAATCAGCGACAAACAAGTTTTGCACAGATTGAATCCATCGACGTGCTGTTTTGCTAACTCCCAACGGGGTGACTCAAACGCGTGGAAGGAAGGGGGAAGAGCGAAGGGAGCGTACAATCAACATCTAAATGACGGCGAAGGAAATTTACGCCGAGATTTACGAAAGGATGACGAAGTTGCTTCCACCCCTCTCTTGAATTTTAATAGAACGTGTTTGAGTAGGTGGAGTGAGATGGAGGTGGGAAGGGAGGAAGAGGGTCACCCGCCGTGATTCATGGGATACACATGGCACGTGTCACCAGAGAAGGGTCACGGGACGTGAATGGACCAAAAATAGGAGATGCACCTGGAGTGTCTTAAGGGATGCAGTTGCTTTAGTTTAGAAACTGACAAGACAAGATTCGTTTTTTTTTGGTTTTTTTTTGGTTGAAAATTTCTTAACGCGAAATAAATAAACACGAAATAAGATTAGAGAAAATGTCAAATGTCAAATATGAAAAAAAAAAAAAAAAAATTGTGTGACGCTACGTCATCGATCTCATTTCCTCCGAATGTCATTAACTAAGACATCTCTCGTCACTCTTTGTCGGCGTGTCTTTATTTATTTTTGTTGCTGTTGTTGTTGTGCCTTTTTTTAACGTCGTTAATTCGTACTTCCCGAATCATGAATTTAAAAATAAAATGACAACAAATTTATTTTTTAATTAAACACGTCACGAAGTACGAAGTGACTAAAATCTACGTGAGACGCGTTTTTTAAGTAGTAAATAACTGTAAGACTAGATTATTCGATGTGTAGGCGTGTTTGTGTTGCCAAATAAAGTGCACAAAGCGTGACGAATAAAAAATTGAGAAAGAGGAATTGGGTGTCCAGTAGCTCGTCTCCGTTTTTCACCAAATTCACGAGATACGAAAAATGTTGACATGCAATGTTTGTGTGGAAGGGTACGGGTGAACAGGATGGCGTAGGGGGAAGGGGAGGTAGAAGAACTTTCGAACGCCATGCATGCATTTCTTGGCAGCGAACTCCGAAAACTGTCTCCATAACAAATGGTGGCACGGAGGCCACGCACTTATTATTTTTAGACTCTTTGCTAATGCCACCCCTCAAAAAACGCATCAGACATCATCTTCAGCAATAAAACGCCATTTTATCTTTTCGATCATAGTTTATCTCGAAAATTATCGTTAAAAAAGAACAAAGGAGACAACGGTAGTCACTGACAACAAACTGCAAAAGACGAAAAAAGTTGTTGGTGGATAATACACAAAACTCAGTCGCCATGACCGAGTATTGTTTGTTTTCTTCGCGTTGCTTTAAAGATATTGTAACACGATGAAGAAACCACTTGTTGAGAAATCGTCCTTGCCATTAGTTTGTTTTTAGCCGGAAAATAGGACGAGCTTGAGGCACTGGCGCTCGAACGCACTTCGTCACGCCTTGTCGCCCGTGACTCGGTAGTCACTTCCTCGTGTACAAAGGGTTGTAGAAAAGACCACGTCACGCTACACAAACCGTACAAATAGATTTAAAAAATCTTTAATTCTCCGAGAACAAAGTCGAAAACTGTCACTCGAGGAATGTCTCAATTTGTGATCAACAAACTCGAGTCAGTGACTGACAACAAATATTTTATTCTGGTTTATTTAAAGCGAATACTTTAAATTTTTTATCGACCCCCAAAAAAAACAGAAAACACACACGCTGAGTTAGATAATGCACACTTATTTTACGAATACTTTTTTTGTACTCGTGAAAAACCAGTGTCTGCTGCAAATGTCCCTTCTACCACTTATCTGTGGTTGTCTAATTGGCGGCAATCTGCAAGAAGCATGTGTGTGTGTCTATTCAATTAAAAAGAATATTTTTTTTCCTCCGCGTAATACCCAACTAATAAATCTTCCCTTTAAAACAGACGCTTGTTTTAGTATATACACGCATTAGTCTTAAATTTTTTATTTAACATTTGAAATCTTTTTTTGTTAAAACCAAACTTATCTTTGCCGTTTTTGACGATTTGTTTCTGTCATTGCAAATAGTCAGGTTATATATCCTTAACCCATTTGGACCCAAATAATAGACTTAAATTTAGAATTCTTCACTTAGCCAAATGAAACGAGTACGTAAGAACATTTGGTCATATTTCTTGTAGGCCAATGTCCCATCTCTCGATTCGGCATCTTTTATGTGTTAGACACAAACCAAACTTATGAGGCCAGTTGGCATTTTATCTTAAGTAAAGAAATACGTGCAGGAAGCTTTGTCTTCCTTCATCTGGGATTCGTCCAGAATATTCTGCCTACAGTATTCTCCCGCGAAGTGCGTGCCACCACTGATCAATGTCTGGGAGAGAGAAATAAGACGCTCCACTGACAGGGGGTACGGAAGACTATGTCACCGACTGGCAAACCCTTTTTTACCCATAAATAACCTTAAACAATTTTCTCCTCAATCCAGAGATTCCCAAAAAAAAAATTTTCTGGATTTCAAAATTTATTGAACACACTTTGAAAATAGATCGCAAAACACGTAATAGCAGTCATAACAGCAAAATCAACTGCCAAAACGATATTTCATGCCAACTTTCCCCCCTTCTTCACGACGCAACTGCTTCTGACCTTCGAAATAAGAAAGGAGGTGGGAGATCGTCTGTCGCCAGAGACACAAGGACGGACAAAGGCCCGCTGCCCCTATTAGGCATGGAATCCACACGATTCTATTTTCAATCTCAACCCCTTTAGTGCCAGGTCGTGTGTGCAAATCACACGACCAACTGATTGTTTTTGCCTCACACTGTCAGCACATATTTCGGCAAGAGTTCCACGTGACATTTTCCCATTTAAACTTGCGCGACAACAAAAAAGGTTAAAACGTGGCTCGTGTACGAGATAACGAGACGAAGAGCGAGTCTTTGATCCGTTGAGATTTATATTTTCGAGTGTTACATCTAAACGTACACTTAAAAAGAGTCGTAAAAGTGGAAGAAAAAAGAGATGATCTTTTAAGAGTGACGTCTTAACAAAGTGACATTTTTTTTTCTGGTGTAGTTTATTCGTCTCGTCTTTTATATTAGTGTCGTCGCGAAATTTATTTAATTAGTGAGATAATTTTGTGGAGATATACGCGAAAAGTTTTATTAGTATTGTAGGAGGATAACGGGGTTGGTTAAGTGTACGGTTTAAATCACTTTTGCTTTTTAATGCGTTTTTGTAAACCCGATAACTCATCTTATAATGCAAAGAACTTCTTCCAGGTATTTTAATTCCCCGTGATAAAGTGGCGTCATAAAAATTTGTGGCTTGAAATAATGACTGTCATTTACTTTGCCTCAAATTGCCAACCAGATCTGGATTAGCTTTACGCGCAACTGCGGTGTTACGTTAGCAAGAACCCTCTCAATTTTATTACCAAAAATGACCAACCAAAAAAAAAACGCCTTCGTGAAAATTTCATCATCGAGAGAGACACTGTCCAATTTACAACGCCATGACCAACTTTATTCAATAACGCAGCGTGCTAAACTTTTAGTGTACAAAAACCTTTGACATCTTCTGCAACATTCAAATTACACAAAAACTGAAAACCAAAGTTTAACTCTGCATTTGGTATTTTTTTTATGGTATAAATTGAGCCCAGCACAATTGGGTAAAGAATTTTTCGCAGAATATGCAACCCAAATAACTGTCACCGTACATCTGTCTTAAAACAAATTCCGGCACCTGAATAAAATGAAGACTTAGTTTGCTCTCCAAACTCACTGATCCGTTTCATTCCGCGCGTTCTGTTTAACTCAACCACTCCTTACACATCGATAAAGCCTTCTTCTCTTCCCATCAGCGTCAGACAAAGCGCGATCAATTACAGAAATGGTTTGAGAATGAGTTAAGAATTCAAATGTTTCACTGTAGCCAGCAGAGCGGTCGTTAGGGAATAAAGAAAACAACCTTAAGACGAAGAAAAAACAAACTAAAAACGTTGCGCTAATTCGGTTATTTCTTGCCACCGTCCCCTGCACTCTCTTTAATTCACTTCCTCGCTACCCGAAGCCTTGAAATCCGCATATAGACAGTCGCAACTTTTCCTGGATGTGACGTTCGTCGTGCAGACGGCGTCCTTCATATTTGAGCCCGCGTGGCTGCGTTTTTCACCCCCGTCTATGCCAGATAGACGAATTATGAAGAGGAAAAGGAACTAGACTATATTTTTTTGTTATTAAATGGTTGTCAGGAAATATAACGTATTGGGTTTATGGATGAATTGACGCGCTTAGTGTAAATGGATTTTTATTACGTGCGTGGGGTTTCAGTTTGTGTGTGGAAAATTTACTTTTTTTTTTATTGGTTGTTGTCGTTGTTATTTAATTTATTCTCGTCTCGTTACGGATTGTCAGGTATTTGGTGTCCTTATAGGATGACATTTCAATACCACGGTGAAAAGGTGGAAAATTCAAAGCACGTCTTGCGCGAGTCAATTAACTTAGCGTCGTATGTCATCAAAAAACATTGTCAGGGGAGTTTAAGAATAATAAAAAAAAGTACAAAAATGTTTTTAAAAACAGGGGAAAAAAAAAAGAAAAACAGTTGAAGAATTCGATTTAAAAAAAAAATATATTAAAAAAGCAAATATTTTGTAAACGAAAAATAAAAATAGCAAACCGCATCAAAAAAATAATAAAAATTCTCACGAAGAAACACAAAAAACTTAAAATGAATAAAGCTGAATTGATTTTTTTTTTTTAAATACAAAAAGCATTCCGAGTTGAGTGTTTTCTCCCGCAGTCTATTAAATTGCACGTGACGTCACGATCGTGCGTCAAACCGCGCGGAATGGCGTGGGTTAAAGCCAAGCAGTGACATTTCCCCATCGCGTTGATGTATAGCTCCCTTCTCCAACAACTGGCGACACTCTCCTCACTAATTTCGCGAGCTCTCGAAGTTGCGTAAATCAGTCGACGCCACCTGATCTATTGTACCACAGGTGGAAAAGGAAAAACTACCAAACAAACATCATTCTCAAAAACCAGACTTTGCTCTTCCCGATCAGTAAAAACAATAATTCACAGCAAAACAGCAACCATTTCACGCAATCTTTAAATTTATTAACTTATTTATTTCTTTAACTAATCTTTAATCCTTTATCCTTTTCAGTTTACCACCGCAGTATGTCTACCCTTCTCCGTACATTGCCTCACCGAGTCTCGTCCCATTACCGCACACGCCCATCAGCCCTGCCGCGGCGGCGGCAGCAGCAGCGGCTGCCGGGCAGTTTTACGATTACGCGGCTGCGTACCCGGGCCAATATCCGAACGGATTTGACACTTATCCGTACTCAGCAGCGCCAACAACTTCGGGCTTCGTTACTCCGGGATATACATACACCATCCCACAAACTGTGGCTGCGGGTGCTCCTGGGCCTTTTCCGTTGCCCTACACGTCACAGCCTCAGATACAAGAAGCTCGTATGCAATAGAAGAAAATAAAAGAAAATAGCAACGCTGGCATTTTGGTTTATACAAAATCGTAGTGATTTAACTCGTGATCGGGTTAATTCCAGGAAAAAAAAAAGAGAATCTCTGAAAGGTTAAGATTTTTTGATTTTGAATTTATTTTTTGGTTAATTTTTTAATAGTCGAGTGCCTTCTGGTAGTGCGAAACCGAGTCAACTCAACAAAAAATTATTGCCAGAGTTTCTTTTTCATCATTCTTATTCACCAAAAGTCGACACGGACGAAAAACTGTGAATGGAAATCAAAAAAATTTGAAAAAAAAGAGGAAAAAACAAGAAATTTTAAATAAAACAAGATTAAAAAAAGTGCTACAATATCATCATCGTAACTGCGTACTATTTAAGAAAACAAAAATTCTAACAAAAAGTGTACGGTTATCATATTACGACGTATAACTTATATGATACTACATCCTTATAATCCTTATTTATTTATACTTATATCCATATAATCTTTATTACCATTACTAGTTATTATTATTATTAATTATTATTATTACTATTATTATTATTTAATATAACTAATTATCTTTATATCAAAAAGTCCGTGCGAAGCATCGACAAAGAAATGAAAGAAAAAGAAAGCGAGAGAAAGATTTGTCTTAATGTGTACATTTTGAAGCAGAAGTAATTAGTAGAAGAAGAAAAAAGAGATAATTTTAAAGAAAGAAAGAGAAAATGGGTATGAAAAAAAATACAAAAAATGGGATAAAGACGGATTAATTTAAAAGGTGCATACAAATTAGGTCTTATTCTAATTTATTATCTCTTGACGACTGTGATGCTTGTCTCCGTGAAACAAAAAATGTACGTTTAATGTGAATAGAATTAGAATGAGGTTCTTTTTACTATTTAATTTCGTTTTTTAATTTTCTGTTCTCATTTCAGCAGGTTTTTCCACTAAAAAAAAATTTTTTTTTTAGTGTAGTAAATCTTAGTGATAAAAATGTTTTGTGGTAAACCTGCGTTGTCGTACCATGTGAAAAAAGCAACGGTTGATTTAAGCCTTATTAATTACTGCTCAGCAGATAAGTGTATCGTGTATCGTTTATGAAAGAATACAAAAAAAGTTAACCTAAAAAAAAAAAATAAGCAAGAGAAGGGAAAAAAGAAATTTGATCGATTATAATTGATTTGTAGCTCCAGACATGATTATTTCCGTGCGGGACTAAATACTGTAAGAATATAATATTTTTTCAAATAATTTATTATTATTAAGTGGTATATTATTATTATTATTATTATTATTATTAACTAGGCTATCGTGTAACTAGTCCACTATATCTAGTATAGGAGTAGAAAAATCTGTAGGAAAAAATATTTGTATTTATATTTTGAAAGGTCTATTGCTCAAACTCACTGACAAGCGAGAGTTTTTTTTTGGAGGAAGAACGCAAGAAGGTTTTAGTTTCAGAAGTGTCCGCCGATTTTTCGCGAAATGTGTAAATAAATTATAAAAGTATACAATTAACAGATACTTCATTCCAAAGTTAATCCAAGTCACGCTTTTACAGTAGTAAGTAAATCATAGTTATTGCAAACAGTTCCTATTTAGATCCTACAACTTAGTTATTAGTACCTATATATATAATAAAACTGGAAAAAAATAATAAATTATGCAGTTAATGTACATTCGTATGGTACACTTCTGAAATTACCATCTTGCGATTTATTAAAACAAAAAATACAAAAGTGTCAATTTCGATGTGCGAGAAATAATCCAGAGAAATGTCCGTCCTCCACAAAAATCTCTTGAGAATGGAATTTCATGTTCACGGTCGTTAAAGCAGTTCCACTGCGTATTGGACAGTGGCACACAAACAAATGGGTAATGGCAATTTTATTTTACTGTTAACGGCTTCATCACTCCCCTAAGTCACAATCGATAAAGTGTCCCCAAAACCGAGGAAAGATGTAAGTTGCACTCTGTCGGATTATAAAATTGTACAATGGGCTCAATTAATTTCGTGAGATATACAACAAAACCTGTTTCGAGTTTTACGAATTTGACTTTCTTTTTTGGTTGCCATCCACTCCTTCAACGCCACAACAATTCTTTCATCGTTTTTCCCGTGTCTCACTTTGCTGCCAAATGTCGTTTCCGCACCAAGGATTCCTGTACGAGGCTACAGAAATGCCTCGTCTTTCTCTCCTTCCTACGTTTTCTCTCAACTCTAATTTCCCATAAATCTCTTCCTCAAAACAACTAATGTGTAGCTTGGCCGGAGAATCCGCATTGCTTCCCATTAAACGCAAGGACTCCATTAGAGTCCTTTTTCTCGCCATTGTGCCTCCAGTGCCTAATATGGAAGGTGTATCAAAAGATGAAAAATGTCGTGTTTACCAACTCCGTTGCAGCTGTGCCTCCTGAATCTCCGAAAGCGCCTTTACTCCGACATCCCCACTGGGAATTGCTGTACCAACATCAAACATTGTGCGGAGCTTTTGGAAATTATTAATAAGACACGCAGTTCTTTTCCTGCTAAGACGGCCTTGCTAATCCTTCAACGATGAGAGTAATTATTGACGCACTAGGAAAATAAATATAAAGTAAAAAACAAAAGGGCAGCAGAAACTACACTCGCCAACATTGGAAAAGCTGTCATCTTCCACCCACCACTGTACTCGTTTATCACGGCGCAGTCTCGACTTCTTGGTTACACGGATAAATTTGTAACTGGCTACTGAGATAGCAAAATTTACCAACATCTTGCGTCTTGTATTTTTGGAGGCGTCGTGTGTCAACGCCTACCATCTCTGAGCAAAGATATGTCATCGTGACAGTAGCTCAAGGGATTTCCTCAAAGTATTGGCAGAGTGCAACTAAAAAAAAATACAAAAACATTGTCAGTGCAATGCGTGTAAAGAAACAAAATAAGAAAAATCTTGTCTTGTAACTAACCTTTATAAATGTCCTCCTCGTTTTCGTTGCTTTTGTACAATGAAAAGTGGTTTAAAGTAAACCAAACGGTGTCAATCATCAGATATCCGTTGTTTTACCATTTTATTTCTTATCTCGGTTATTCAATATTTTAAAATATCTTTTAAATTAGAAAGCAAATTATAAAATGGTAGAGGTCTATTCGTGCCTTAAAATCGCCTCTGAATTCCATTTTGCCTTCAAATTTTTAATTTTAATTATACTGTAATTCGAGGTACGATATTTTACTACATCTCGAATATTTCCCGTCCATTTCACTCGCGAAAACCAATTTGTAGCAATATATACATAGTTTTATTAAAAACTCTACTACGTATAATTATAACCAATTTTAAAAAATAAATTTTAATATATTAAAAAATACCCCTAAAAAATAAAACCTCTCTCTCATTATACGTATTAGCAGCTATGGTACCGTAGTTTATTAGTATTAATACCAAACGTCAACACGTGGAAGAAATCAATGGCGAGTATTGTAGTTATTGCCAAGTAGTTATTAATTTATTTGTTATTAATTTATTAACAGGAATACTCTCAAGTTGTTTCCATTTGTAATTCTATTTTAAATGTCTGTATAAATAAATAAATAAAAGGTAGCTCTAAAAAACTGAAGAAAAAAGTTGGTAGATTAGGTAGAAAAATTAAACCAAAAAAATATTGTTACGATATCATGATCGCAGTGTACTGTATTTTAATGATTAATTAATTTATGCTAGAATCAACAATGATATAAATGTTGTTGAATGTATGTTATTACGTCACACGGTCAATTTTTAACTGTGAAATTTTTTTTTTTTTGAAATGATGTTTAAATGAAGTATTTGGAAAACGAGGCAAATGTTTACCTGAATACACCGATTATAAAATTTCGTAGGAAAATTAAAATCGACGTGATTATTTCTCATTATACCGTTATTTTTTTTTTTGTATAACATACTATAAATTAAAAAATTAAAAGTAAACTTATTGTTAATTTCCATTAATAGATTAGGCAATGCCTAGGTGTACTTAAGGAACCAATAAACGGTGGCTGTTAGCCACGTCTTTTATTTACACTTGTTGTCGTTTGTGTCAAGTTATTACAATTTCATATACAAAGTAAATTTTATTCCACGTAATTAAACATAGTTTCACAGTAATTATTAAAAATAATACTAGTAGTGTAATAATAAACAGAATGAAACACGCTTTGAGATTTTATTTATTTATTTTTAATTTTAGTCTCGGTGATTTTTCTGGGTTTTTTTTCGGTTTTTTTTTTTGGAAAACAAAGAGGCTGTAAGTGCAACTTTTTTTTTTGTATTCTGTCGAAAGTGCTCATTATATTCACCGAAAACAAAATAAATTTCAAGCGAATGCGAGTTGAATTGAGGCGCGCTGTTGCACATCAAACAGGCGCGGATAAAAATATTTTGAAATTGTAATGCAATTTTAAGATAAAATGGAATTTATAAATTATACGTGAAATAAAAAGTATATTTAAACAAATATATTTACCGTTTTTCAGAATTTGTTATTTGGTGTTAAGTTAGAAGTGGTTGAAGTCGAGTAACAGAAAATAAAGTAACTGAAAATTTATTGATACTGTAATTGGTTTTGGAATGGTCAAAAAAGGGCTTAAATTGTGAAAGAATTTTGTAAAATCTATTTTGGTACACATGCCCTGCCCAATTGCACCGAAAGGCCACTGATTATTTTTAAATTGAGTGCAATTTCTCAATTTTTGCAAATTTAACGTTAGTCATCGCGAAATTATTTCTTCTACCACACCAAAATATTTTTTTTATCAATTTTAAATCTCTGACATTTTTGGTATTAATATCATTACTTTTACTGCCTAGTTGACTCGACATTATAATGTACAATTTACCATATCAAATACAAATTTTTTAATCGCTTCCTTTATGATCCATATTGATTTACAATATTATTTTTATGACCAAAAATTGATTGACACGTTTTGCGATAAAAGATGAATTTGTAAATAGTGTATCATGATAAATTGCAATCATGAATAAATATTTAATAATTCG
>JAQIWS010001231.1:0-12614 GCA_034696085.1 Stigmatogaster subterranea | reverse complement strand
ATATCATTAATTTTTGTTTTATAGTCAAAGTACACCATTTTGTTTTTGTTCACCGACTACAAAATGAAAATTTTTTGGCAAAATGGAGAATTTTTTTTTTTTTACACGTCACAACTTGTTCGTTTCTCCGATCCGAGTTTCACTGTTATTGGAAGGCAAGATTATTTTTCAGTTGAAGGGGTCTGGGATAATCCCCACCCAAATCCCGAACCCAAAAAAAAAACAAAAAAACAAAAATTCAAACTCAAAAAACGGAAAAATTCAAATTTTTAAGCCTAATTTTTACAAAAACCTGAATAAATTACACAAAAATCGAAAGATAGATTTATTCTTCGACCCTAAAAAACATAATTCATAAAAATAATCAAAATTAAGCCTAAAAAATTCAAAAAACGAAACCGAAACTGGCTAACTCGAAAAACTGAAACCAAAACTGGGAAAACAGAAAAACCGAAACCAAAATCATAAAACGAAACAAAAAATTTGTTGCCTTACTTTTGGTTGTCATTTTCTTTTTCCTCCTTTTCTTCCTTATCTTCCGTCACTTCCATTTCTTGCACCACTTTACCATTATCACCACCATCCTCCTCCATCACCTCTTTACCATCATCATCATCATTCTCATTTTTCTCCTTCTCCTCAACAACAACAACTGACGTCACTTCTTCTTCGCACGTCACCGCTTCTTCCGAAGCAACCTCAATCCCAGAAACCTCCGCGTCAGCGTCAGCGTTAGCGTCAGCGTCAGCGCCGCCGTCGCCCTCTACCGCCATTTTCTCTAAACCGTTACCACCACCACTTTCTTCTTCTTCTTCTTCTTCTTGGATCTCCTCCGTGTTCGTTGGTTCGGGAACTGAAATTTGTTCGATTTCTAAAGAATCTTTTTCCGCAGCATCTTTTTTCAGTTCGGAATCGAGTTTAGCGCGTTTGCTTAATGGCGGCCTCGTTATGGATTCGTCTGGCTCGGGGTTTAGTTCGTGCTCACCGCCGCCAGTTGGCGTTGTTGTCGTCGTCGGCGTCGTCGTCGTCGTCGTCGTCGTGGCAGCGGCGGCAGGAGTTTCCTCGGCGTTGCCGTTGGTCGCCATTCGTCGTAAGCGGCCAGTTTCCGCGTCTCGGATCAGCCTCGGTCGACCTCTTCGTGCTCCGAGTGCTGATTGCTGAAAAATTTTAATTGGAGTTGAGTTAGGAGTTGGAAATTTTAATGGAAGTTGAAGTGAAATAAAGATGTTTTACCTTGGGTGGAGTGACGGCTAGTTCTGGGGGCAAATATGTTTTGGTGTTGTTGTGTGTCTGGAAATTGAAAAGTTGAGCAGGAATTAGAATTGTAAAAATTATGAAAAATTGTAGGAAATTTTGCGAAAATAATAATAAAAATGGTTGAAAATATTGAAAAAATAAAGAAAATTTTTGTTGGAATTGTGAAAAATATTGAAAAATTACTGAAAATGTCGAAAATTTTGCTAAAATTATGAAAAATAAAAAAATAATGGAGAATATTTAACAAATTGTGTAAATTTTTTAAAAAATTTTGCGAAAATTGAAGAATTTTCAACAAATTTTTGATAAAATCAGAAAAATTTCGACAAAACTTAAAAACAAACTATTAAAAACTATTAAAGTATAAAAAAAATCAACTAAAAACACTGAAATAAACCCAAAACTCAACAAAAACTGCTAAAATAACACCAACAAAAATTTCCACAAAATCTAACCAAAAAATTCCTCACTTTAAATAAAACTAAAATCAGTCAACCAAAACTTAAATTTCAAATAAAACGAGTCTACATCTCATTCCAACTCACTCTGTCAACCTCCGTAAACAATCTAACGGGCAATTTTGGTTCAACTGGATGCTCAACCAAAACAAAATTCGTCGTTTTCGACAACACAATACTCAACGCTAAATCACACACTGCATACAATTTCTGCAAAAAACCAAAAAAACCAAAATTAACAAAAAAATCACCAAAACACTCAAAAAAACACAAATTTACCATATTTTGTACATCATCAGTCGGGTTTTGCGCGTCACGTGTTTGTTTAATATTTTCTAATAATCTCTTAAAGAAACCAAAACTGTAATTTTCATTTTTAGTCATGAGTGGTTCCATTATGAACCAAAGGCACCTACAAATAAACACGGCCAAAAATTAAATCTTAATCAAAAAATCTCGAAATTTTCATTTTTCTCTTACTCTTTGATTGTATGCAACGATTTCACGTTGTCATATTTCTTAAAATCAGGATCGTGCGCTAATAAATGAATAGCGTAAGGGAGAACGTAATCCGGTAAAAAGAGGAACATTTTATCTGTAAAAAAAAAATTAATCAAAATTTCGATTAAAATTTGCAAATTTTAGAATTATACCGTTTGATATTGTGTGTTGTTTTAAATAATCCCTTCGTTTATTGATATTAGCCAACAAATACTGACGAAGTTGACTTTTTAACTCCTTCGCGGGTTCGTTTCCAGCGAGTGAGAAAATCGCCATGAAATCTAACGGCAGTTTCAACGTGATTAATCCTTTATGTAATTTCTGCGCGAATTTATCCCGGACGTCTTTACACAGATCCTACAACAAAAATTAAAAAATCGATTTTGTATAAAAATTTCAAAATTTTAACATTTTTCGCAGAAATATTTTTTACGTTTAAAAGCAGAGCAACGGTGACAAATTGCTCAGGTGTGACAATTTCAGCGTAAGTTTGTTCTTGGCAGAGTTTGAGGATGCAGCATCCAGCGGTGTATCTCAACCAAGATCGTTCCGCGGTGCTGATTTTGCGTTTTTCCATCAAATCACCGTCGTGCATGATGACGGTGCTTAGTAGTTTAAGAGACGAAACTGCTGAATTCACTGATGTTTTTAACCCCATCAACCAACGGACCATCAGTTTCATGCTCTCCATCTACAAAATAACAAATAATTAATGAATATACAGGTAAACAAACTGCCGAACGAGCTTAAAATAGATCAAAAAATCGATTTTTCAGCCATTTTCAAATCAGAAAAGATCAATTTTTCTGACAAAACAAAAAATTCAAAGTATAAAACACTAAAATCTATTCACTTTCGCTTTAGTTTCATCCGAAACTTCCTCTTCAGGACACCATTCATCTCTCGTATCCTTTTGATTATACTGCAAACAAAATAGATAAAGTTAAAAAAATGTCAAATTTTAATTTTTACTGAATAAAATAATCATTTTTACTCTGTCTTGCATGAGTAAATCCTTAACAACATTTTTAGACACAATCGCTTTCATAAATCCTCCGAACAAATCCGGACAGTGATAAGCGATATGTCCTATCGAAACTAAAGCTGTACAAAAATGAGGCGAATCTAACGTCAAAAGTTTCTTTAATTCCTACAAAAATATCAAAAATTTCAATCAAAATTTATTTTTTTAAACTTTCATTCGAATAATTACCTCGAGTGTGTGTTCAAAAACGAGAACTTTATTCCCGCATATCGTCACCATGCAATGAACAGCGTGTTTCGCTTGTTTCACCGTTCCTTTGCACGCGAATTCTTTGAGCATGGGAACTAGAATTCTACAAAAATAAAACCTTCATCAAAAAATAATTCATTTATACAAAAAAAACTTCAATTCAAACTCACAATGCAATTTCGGGATTGCAAGTCTCAATTTTAGATCCAATGTTAGCGAATATTTGTAACGTCATTTCAGCTGCAAAAACACAAATTTAACAAATTAAACCATAAACAAAAAACAAAAAACACAGTCTTTCATTTTAAAACTTTTCTTAATTACCCGCTAGTTCTTCATCGAGCCTCAAATTCTGTAAAAGCTTCTCATAAATCGTGCTACACTGAAAAGCACCGGGGAAAACCCACGACAACGTCTAAAAAAAGAACAAATTAAATAATTAACGTAACTATTTTTCATTAAAAAAAATTAATAAAGTTGATTTTACATAAAGCAACTTCAATCCACGTTCAGGCGTACAAACTTCAAGATCAGTCGGAACGACGTTATTTAATATTTGTGACACGAGTTCGATTAATTCTTCGATGGCGGCTCTGTCGATCATCACAGGCGCAACCCTTTCCAACATTTTCTTCACCGTCATGTAAAACACATTCGTCATCACGGGATTACCCAGTTTTTTCAATATTTCTCTCTAAAATTAAAAAATTGATTTTTAAACAATTTTAAACATTTTAACATCGACGTTAAAAACGAACAAATTTCTTTTTTACCACACTTTCTTCAGCCTCTTTGCAGGTACAATCGTATTTCATAATAATTTCCATATGAGACCTCAACCGTTTATCCAGTTGTAAAGTCGTAACAAACTTCTTAATAAATTCTTGCGCTTTCACAGGTTCAGGGAGCGATTCTAATTCAAAACAAAAACTAAATTAAACCTGAAACTCAACCTTCAAAATCTGAAAAATTAAAATCTTACTCGCTAAAACAGCGATTTTCTGCGTCATACTCTTTTCTCTTTCCTCGGTCGGCGTTTCACTTAAAAGTTCTAATAAAGATCGAACGTGACTTCGAACACTGTAAAAATAAACAAAAAATAAATTTTCGTGAACCCCAGACTCATTAGAATAAAATTATTTACATATTTTGGCATTTTAAGAGCTCGTTGAACGCTTTCACAGCGTGATCGTCAACAGTCGAGTACAACTGATACAATTTCTTCATTCGTTCTTCAGTTTCAAGTTGGTACGGTACCAAACACGTGTGCAATATACGCTCCACTAGCAATCTAAAAATCAAAACCCAAAAAATTTACAAAATTTACAAAATTTTAAAATTATTTCTGATTTTTGATAAAATTCGACAAACCTGTCATCCAGTGCAGTTTGATAGTAAACGTGTAAAACTTTATTTTTAATCCAAGACACGCATTCAATCGTTTCTTTATTCAGTCCGGGGGTCGTCATACATTTCTTGTAAATCACAGATAAACCGAGCAACGCTTCTTTACGAATTTTAAACTACAAAAAACGAAAAAAAAAAAATCAAAAATCATAAATCACAAAAATCCAACCACAAAAAAATATAATTTAAAAATTAAAAACCTTTTTATCCAACGTCCTCTCTTTAACAAAATTCAACAATTCCTCGCTAATACTTTCAAAGTCTCTTTTAGCCGCACTAACGATCGCCATTACAACTTCGTATCGCACGGTTTCTTCTGGATCGTGTTGACGTAATTTTAATTGTTCTGTAAGAAAAATTTCAAAAATATTTTGTAAAAATTTTACTAAAAATATATTTATATCATTTTATAAATACCCGTGACATCCTTGGTTAATTCAGGATGATTGAGCAAGAAATGCATGGAATATTGTACGCATCGCGTCCGAACCCCGACACTGATATCGTTAAACCTAATTTCAAAACGTTAAAAATTTAGTAAAAGATTTTTTTTTAGACATTTTTAATCCAAACAAACCTTCCTAAAAAGCAATTCCACAGCGACTGGTGTTGGACAGCTAGTTCAGAATCTTTGTCAGAAAACATTCGCGCTAGCAAACGCGTCACGTCAAGTCTTTCTTTTTCATCGTTGCTCTATAAAAATGAAGAAAAAGGGTTAAAATGTGAGAATTTTTGAGTTTAAATAAGTGGAGTAAAACCTTGAGTTTAAACTCCAGTTGCGGCAAAACAGCGAGGAGAACGCTAGGCGATATGGAGTTGAGTTCGTAGATGAGATCGTACAAATGCGTCGCTACGTCACTCTCTGACGTTTTACCCAAAATGAGCGCGTTGTTGAAAAACTGCAAAAATCGAAAATTATTAATGAAAAATTCGTTAATTTAAATTTTTTAAATTTTGAAAACAAAATTAAGGTTAAAAAAAAAACACAAAATGGCGAATGGTTTTGTTGGAAGGGGAACGAGATGACGTAATACGAGTAAAATTACGTCACTCAGAGACCTTCGATACCTAATCTAGGAAAGCGTTTTATAAAATGTGCACGATTAAAAACAGTAAATCTTGGTTTAAAAATCCTGCACAGCTTTCCAATTCACGAAAAAACCGAAAAATCGTAAAATAAAAGATGAAAAAAGAGAATAATCATAAAATAAAAAGTGAAAAAACCGAAAAATCATGCAATAAAAGATGAAAAAACCGAAAAATCATGCAATAAAAGGTGAAATAACCAAAAAATCATAAAATAAAAGGTGAAAAATGTAGAAAATGGCGGATTTTGTTGTGAAAATTGACGTTTTCTTACAGCTTGGATGTAAGGTTCAATGGTGGAAGCGGTTTTCTTTAGTAATTCTTTGGCTAAATTATACGCGTTTTTGTTTTGAGATTTTCTCGGTTCGATTATATTGGATAAAATGACATCTAATAACTCTTGAGACACGGAATCAGCTTCGCTAATCAGCGGGGACATCATATCCAACATGAAATTTTTCACTTTGTTTGAATGGTCGTCACTGAAAATAGAGATTTAAATTGAAAAAGTGTGTTTGTGGAGTTGATTTTTGGGTGTGAGACTTACTTGACAATTGTGAATAAAAGTGTGAATAGTTGACAAAATATTTCTTGATTATCTTCTAACTCTATACAAATGTTAAATGATTTCACCCAAGCTAGATTCTGAAAAAAAGAAAATAATTTTGTTAGGGTTTTTACAGTAGTTGAATGTTGTTTTAAAAATGGTAAAATAAGTAAAATGGCGGGGGCGGAGGGAATGAAAAAGGCTTAAAAATTGAGAATTTTGTAGTGAAAAGCGGTAAATTGAATAAATTTCAGTTAAAAATGGCAGACAATGCCGAAATGCAGGTGAAAAATATTTAAAATGGCGGAGAAAACATTGAAAAAGGCTTAAAAACCAAGAATTTTTTGATGAAAATGGTTAAAAATGTTTAAAATAAATTGAAAATAATTATTATCACTGTCACAAAATATTGTAAAATGAGAAATTCGGGCCTAATGACTAAAATACACGAGAAAAACATCAAATTTTTCATTGAAAAATCATAAAATTAGGTTTAAAATAGGTAAACTAAGCGACAAATTATACAAAATGGCCGGGAAAAAATCATTAAAAACCCAAAAATTTAGGAAATCTAGCGAAAAACAATAAATCCAAGGAAATAAAACCAAAAAACGTGAAATATGCCTAACCTTATACAAAGAAAACATTAAAATATCAACTAAAAATAAAATACAAAACCAAACCAACCTCAAGCAAATAAAAGTAACGTTTGAAGGCTGGATCTTTGGGATCCTCTAATCCTCGCAACTGCTTAATAAGAAATATAAAAATATTTTTCAGATGTTCGGGATCCTTGTACGGCGCGTCTGGCGCGTAAACCCTGAAGACGTCAGCGATGCAACACGCGATTAAAAGCCGAACATCTTTGCTGTTGTGATCGAGAAATGTCTCTTGCGATAAATGAATTGCAAGTGGGACGAAATTTTTGTTGTCGTCGTCTTGATTCATACTTTGGAATGCCTGAGCGCATGACTGAAAAATTTAAAAATATTTTAGTTTTGTAATTCCGGGGTTAGGGTTAATTGGTTTTTGGGGGTTTTGTGAGAAAAATTTCGGTTTTGGGGTTTGGAAAATGGATGATAATTGTGAATAATGTGAAAATTTGTTGAAATAAAGGTGAAATCTGTGAGAAATTGTTAAAATTGAAGTGAAAAATGTTGAAATTCATGAAATATGGGTGAAAATTGTCAAATATTATTGAAATAAAGCTAAAAATTATTAAAACTTGTTGAAATATAAGCAAAAAATACCAAAAAAATTCTACTCTAGTACACATACATATCAAAAATACTAAAAATAAGGAAAAATTTTACCCAAATTTCGCGGAAACGTGGCGAGTTTTAGAGAAAAACCATAAAAAAAGTAATAAAAGTTTTTTTTTTTTAAAAACACTAAATATACTCAAAAAAATCAGAAAAATACTTCACCAAAAAAAAAAAAATTCGACAAAAACCAAAATTTTAACTCACAAAACTCAACCCAAAACATCACAGATTACAATAAACCAAAAACCAAAAACCAAAATCCCACTCATCAAAATCCCAAACTTCTTACTTTGAGTCTTCTAACCAATTCATCTGTGCCCAAATCATCCGAAATATCCTTAACTCCTCCGGGATACACCAACTTCTGCTGAACTTTCGGAGGCATCGTCGATTAAATCACAACGCAGCGTAAAAATAACAAATAATTACAATCTCCTTTTCCACATAACCTGCAACAAAAAACCAAAAAACGTAAATTTTAACCAAAAATTATCAAAAAATCATCAAAAACACCTTCAAAAAATTCCTACAAACCTTTCACCACTTAAGATTATAAAATTCAAAGTTCGTCGCGGATTATCCGTGATATCCCGACCTGAGAATCAAAATTTCTCCACGATTAGGGTTAAGAGTTTTTCCCCAACCGTTGATTCTTTCTTCACTCGCACGCAACTTCAAATCTTCAATTTCACCGCTTCCGAGCGAGTTTTTGCTTAATCAACAGGTATATCCAGGTATTTAGATACCGAATTATGTCTAGGTTTGCAATCGGCGGTTAAACTAAGCGTAGTTTAGATGTAATTTCTCTTTCATTGCTGTAAACATACAGTTTGAATCAAAATGGCGCGAAATTATCATCCATGGAATATGGGCGAGTGAAACAAGCGCTGTGATTGGTTGGAATTTGATGTTTGTATGGATTTGAAAGGTTGGCTGTGATTGGTTGGTTGAAAAAATGTAAAGAAAATAGTTTATTTTTGGGTTTTAAGAGGTTTTGAAAATTTTGTTGTTAGATTTGGTGTTTTTTGATGATTTTTACGGTTGGTAGTTGAAATTGTGTTGTCAGTGGAAAATTTGGAGTAATTTTGTTATTTGTCGTAAGATGGCGGGGGTTGAGTAGAAGTTTGGTGGCGCCATCTTGTGTTGATTTTTAAAAGATGAAAGTTTTGAAATTTTGTTCTAAAAATGCATTTTTCTTGTAATAAAAATTATTTTATAAATAAACCAATTTATAGTAATGTTCTTGAACACTTATTTGTTCTTTATTTGACTCGATTTACGAACTTTTTGGTCTTTTTGACCGAATATTTGAGTTTTTGAATGTTGAAAATTAACCCTAACAATAATTCACAATTCAAATCGGTTTAAATTTTTATTGATAAATTATATTTTCTCTCCTGGACATCGTAAAAACATCAAACAGTGAAAAAAGAAATCAAATCAAAGTAAAAACATAAAAATAAAACCTAAATTACAACTGTGGAATGATCAAATACACTTTTAAATAATTTGTCTGTCATTTATAACAAAAATTTTCAAGTTTTAATTTTTCTTTTCTTATTTTTTCCCAACCAAACCATTAAAAAAACGAAACAAATACATTTTTGGAGTTACGTCGTGCAATTTGTTTAATTTCAAGTCAAGTTTTCACTTGCGTACGCTTTACGTGAAAACCGTCATAAGTGACAAAAAGTGACGTAACTGTGAAAATAATCTGAAAAATTGAGATTGAATTGAATTAAATTGTGTTTGTTAGTTGAAAAATTGAGTGTTACCTGTTTAAAATGAAATGGTGAGGAAATTTTGTTTACAACTTAAACCTGGTGTGGCTGTCGATAATTTGAAAAAGTTCTGGTGGAGATGGAACTCGTCCTGTTTCTAATTTTGACCAAACGGGTACATCTGAAAAATGAAAACGAGGTTTGGTTTGAAAATTATGATTTAAAGTAAAACAGGATTATTAAAAGGGTTAAAATTCGTGAAAAAAAAGATAAAAAATCCGTGAAAAATAATGAAAATTCATGAGTAAGGTGAAAATTCGTGAAAAATTGTTTAAAATCGGTGAAAAAATGTTGAAAATTCATGAGAAAATGTTAAAAATTAACGAAAAAATGTTGAAAATTCATGAAAAATGTTGACAATTCGTGAAAAAATGTTGTAAATCAGTGAAAAATTGTTGAAAATCGGCAAAAAATTGTTGAAAATCAGTGAAAAAATGTTGAAAATTAATAAAAATTCATGATTAAGGAAGAACATTCGTATTTAAAAAAGATATTAAAAATCCGGTTGATATTTTTAAAACAAATTAAAAACTTCAACAAAAACAAAATTTTCACTTAATCCGCCATTTGTCTTTACATTTCTCAAAATTTACCAGACTCAACCTCAAAACAACAAATCTAAAAACTCAAAAATAAAACTCTCTACCATTTAAAAAAACCCAAAAACCCAAAAAACCAACATTTTGCAATTTTTAACCCAAAATTGTCAGAACTCAACCACAAAACCATCAACCAATCACAAAATAACATCAAATAACCCCAAACCAAATCAATTACCATTAAACTCAATTTCAAAAGCTCCAGTCGATATAAGTTGTCCTTCGATCACGTTACACAGAAAATAAATCATCATACACGAATACAACTGCAAAAAAAAAAAAAATCACCAAAAAATCAGAAAATCACTCAAAAAAAACCAAAAAACTTCATTTTACCTTATTTTGAATAAACCACGTATAAACACCGGGTGTTTCAGTTCCAATTAAAGCAAAAGGATTAATACTAGCCAGGATAAATACGATTAAAATTATTTTTCCTATTCCTAAAAATTGCGCTGATTGTAATCGAAATGAAGGAGGTGGATAATTATCTCCAGAAATCACAATTTCGGGGTACTTGTCTTGAATGAGCACTGCATATTGCTCAAAGACCTTTCTGTATCCTCACGAGTAACTACAATAAAGGATTAGTGGATTAATCTTAATTTTTAATCGAGAAAATGGAGAAATTTGCGTCATCATGGTGACATTTTTGGCCTTACCAGTAAAGAAATTTGAGTGTAGGACCAGCAAATTTGTTAAATTTAGTTGCTGGGATGTTTTTTTGATTTTGGACACCTTCTACTTGGCTGGGTAGGTATATATCTCTAAATGTGAAGCCCAGAAACACGAGGAAAACGGACAAATAAACCAACCGTGGCATGTCCGCCATGGCGTTGTGTGTGATTACATGGGGTATTGATATAAGGTGATTGTCGGTTTAGAAACGAAATATTTCGATTTTTGTTGGTTAATGTGTTAAAATTTAGCAATAATTTGATTTTGGTTGTCAAAAAATTGTTATGTTTTAGTAATACGATAGTTTATGTGTTGTTGTAGGTTTTAAAAAAATGGTTTTGTGAAATTACGGTTTTTAGAGTTACCTCATGTTGAAATTTTTTGTTTGAGTTGTTGCGAAATCGCGGATTATCGTTAATTTTATGGTCGAGTATTACGATAATGAGTTTAAAAATAATAATTTATATTATCTACTTACGTTTTTGTAAATAAAATAATTTACGTCATCGATCCCGCGCCCTCGTGTGACAAAAACTGAAACCCGCCATGTTTGAAAATTGCCCAATTCTGATTAAAATATTTTAAATTCTTTAATCCACAGGTGTTGAACTCCAATTTAAACCTATCCCACACCATTTTAGGTATTTACGACAATTATTTCTCGACTTCCCATTCGGAAAACAGTTTTAAACAAGTTTAACCTGAATTTTACCTTAATTTTTCACCATTAACCCACTTTAAACTCATTTAAAACAAATTTCAAAGGGTTATCTACCTGTAATAAAACACACAAACACCCAAAACTAATTAATCACCAACATTTTTTATTTCAAATTTTCATATCTCAATAAAAAAAATCTCAAAATAAAAAAAAAACCAGACATCAAACGACAAAATTTCCAAGAAGACGAGACCGAAAAATCCAAAATGGAAGAACAAAATCAAACATTTTTCAATATTTTCCAACATTTTATTATCTTAAATCCCATAAACTCAATCTCAAATACCCCCCAAATTTTTAGTTCACGCCAAAAAACTTCAAATCTCAAAAATTTCTCAAATTTCATCAAATTTTCCTCATTTTTCGTCGGCCATTTTTCACCATTTCTTCTTATGAGCATCCATCGAAACGCCACCAGGCCCTAAAGAAACGACCATAAGAAGCCCCCCAACTACGGAAAGTGTTTGGAAAAAGTCATATTTAAGAAAGTCTCTCATAGGTTTATTCGAGGGCACGTTCCACCACGCGTTTACGTAGAAGTTCAACGCCGAAAGCCACAAGACGAGGATTAAAGCGGAGAGTTTGGTTTTGTAACCAATGGTGACGAGGACCATGAGAACGGAGCCGACGATGTCGTGGAGAACTTGGAATATTGATAATTCGAAGCGTAGGAGAGTGATGAACATGAAAACGAGAAGGATTCGTCCAGTGAGTTGGAGGTATGTTTTGGGTTTGTTTTCGCCGAGGGATGGAACGCCGGCGAAGAGGGATTTGCCTTCGGAGCGGCTTTCGGCGAGGAGGAGGAGAAGTGCGCCGATTAAGGCGAGGTTTCTGGAATTACATTTAAGAAAATGAGTTATACTGAAGTAAATGTTTAATAAAATTCGTGAGGTTGGTTTTTAAGAGGGTTTTGAGGATTAAGTTTGATTTGGGGGAAATTTTTGAGGATTAAAATTTGTGATTTTGGGGAAATTTTTAGGATTAACATTTGTGATTTTGGGGAAATTTTGAGGATTAAAATTTGTAATTTTGAGGATTAAAATTTGTAATTTTGAGGATTAAAATTTGTAATTTTGAGGA
>JAQIWS010001230.1:0-12621 GCA_034696085.1 Stigmatogaster subterranea | reverse complement strand
CCCCCCCCCCCCCCCCCCCCAAAAAAAAAAAAAAAAAAAAAAAAAAAAACACACACACAAAAAATGTTACCTGAAGATTGTGCGTTTAAATGACGTTAGAATCGATGTAAAAAAAGGAAATGGCGGGAGGTGTTGGTAGATCGGGGTATGTCGAAAAAGGGTAGTTTCAATTTTTCTTCATTTTCATTCTTTTTATTTCTCAAGCTGCAAATGTGAAATCGCGTTGTTACGAGAATCCCACGAGAAAATTACAATTCCTGTTTGCTTATTTCCAACTCAGCGGGAGTGTGGTAGAATGAAAACGAATTTCTCCAAGTCAAATCCGAACGTTTGACGTAGATTTATGAGCTGGGATTTACTACAAAGCGAAGCTCCAAATAACTCCTTTGCTGAAAAAAATTTTAAGAGCTTTGAAAAAATTTTTTAATGAAAGTACAGGTCAAAACTTCGTTATAACAAAGTTTTAAAATACTGAAGAATTCACTTCGATTGTAATAAAAAATTTTGGATGGACTTATAAAGGAAAAATTTTCACTTAAATAAGGGAAAGATGGATTTAACCTCGTTTTAACGACATTGAAAAGTCGTAAAATTAAGTCGAAATTTGTGTTTTAGACATCAAACTCATTATAATAAAATTTTGACAGAAAATTTAAATTTTTTTTTAAAAACCTCGATACAACGAAATTTTAAAAATTGACAAAATTTGCGTAATTCACGAAATTTTCACTATAACAAAATCCCGTTTTATCACACCCAAAATCTGAAAAATTACCTCATAACATCAAAATTTCGTTTTAACGGGGTTAACCTCTCGATGTAAAATTTCGTCAAATTTCATTAAAAATTCAATTTTTTAAATCTTCGTAAACATTATTTTTTAAACTTATTTTCCCATTACATAATAAACTCAACCTAAAAATTCACTTCAACGAGGATCACCCTTCAAACTTCAACTGAGGAATAATGTAAACAATGCAAGATTTGTTAAACAAAATGGTCGATTGTGGAGGCGAAGGATGAAGGTGGTATAAAAATGAGTTCTACTTTAATTTTAGCGTTTTCCAAAGAGAAGAGAAAGAGAGAAGTGGTATGGGAGCAATGAATACGAAATGAGTTCTTGCAAATTTAATCGGAGAACACGCGCGTAAAGACATGAACTTGTTCCAAAGGCCAAGTTCGTTTTCCTCTATGTACTATCTTGACATGTATCAAGATAGTAGACAACACCAACGAGATCGTACTAAACGTTCCTTGTTTTCGTATTTACTCACTAGTCAGCGCACTCTATGTAATTGAGCTTTGATTGACTTTGACAACGTTTACTTTTACGGAGTGAATAAAAATTCCCCGTAAAATTTTTTTTACGTTAAAATAACGTGAAAATATTTGAAAATTTAGCAAAGTATAAATATTTATACATTTTCATAATTTTTCCCACTTAAAAACACCTCAAAATCCTCAAAAATAAAAATTTTCGACAATTAAAGCTCAGTTTCCACCCACCGATAATTACAATTTTTCTCACCAGGTTTGCAACATGTCAAAACTAACCATTGAAAATTTTCTACCAAAAAAACACTTCCCCTTTAAACCACGACTTAATAAATCGATTTTCACAACGACGCTCTTTTATCCATCCGCCATCGTTTCACCCTTCTACTCCTCTAACGCAAACTTGTTTCAAACGTATTTTTATGTAGCGTTAATAGAAGACTCCAAGTTTTTTCGGAGCAAAAAGGAAACGAACACGAAGAAGAAGAAAACAAACCATTTACATGGGAATCTCTAAACGACGCAGCTAAGATCTTACCAAAAGATAGCACAGCAAATACAAGAGACATTCAAAAGAAATGTCTTTTCTCCTCTACCAAACCGAATTCCAAATGATTTTCCTAAACTGTTCCACGGCGATATCGCTCGTCTTAGTCAGAAAAAAACTGAAACACAGAAAAACCAAAAAGAATATAAAAAAAGGAGGAAAAGACAAAGCAGTCGCGGTGTACTTTTCTTCTTAGACATTTGTCTTGATTTCACTAGCGATTCTTTTCATTTTTTTTGTGCCTTTTTTGGTTTGTTTTCTTTGGATAAAAGTTAAGCACTTTGCTACTATCGGAAAAATAGGTGTTGGAGCGGAGGAAAAAAGGATAAGAAAAAGAGTTAAGAACTTAAACCAGAGCGTCACGAAAATGTGCCATGTCTATTTGTTACAAGGTTTGTTAGGAACGTAACGGACATTTGCTTTTATTCTTTATTAGGTTTGCTTTTGTTATTTATAAATCCCTTTGAGTTGCTTTCTGAGGATTAACACCAACAGGAGTTTTATGCGTTTGAATAATAATGTGTGTTTAAAGCTAGATTTACAAAATGAATGTCCAAAGCCATTGTTACGAAAAAGTTTATTGGATGACAACAATAGAAAAAGCATTAATGTAATCAGAAGACAACAAATATGGACTCAACTTGGATTTTGCCAAAAGGCAACAATGGAACCAACAATGGAAGCAACAATGATTTTTTACCAGTCAACAATAGAACCAACAATGGAACCAACAATGGAAGCAACAATGATTTTTTACCAGTCAACAATTGAAGCAACAATGATTTTTTACCATTCAACAATGGAAGCAACAATCAGCTAAACTGAAATATGGTCTCTGCACATTGTTAAAAGTATTCATTTAACAATGAGTAAGTGTGCCGTAGTCAACTTTTCTGATATTTTAATTAAGTCACACCACTATTTGCAAATTTATTTCACAATAGGCAAACAAAATTCACCAGGTGAATTTAAATTCAAATTTAAAATTACCAAATAAAGTCAACCAAAGCTGCTCTTTATTCAATTTAAAACAACCCATATTTACCAAAGACACTTGACGTGCTTGGTACAAGTTTTAATTTAACTTAATTTAACCATCAAGCGCACAATCTAAATCAATAAAACCTACATATCGCGAAACAAAACGAACAACACCTTGGTGAAAACAATGTTGACAGATTTCGACCAAAAAAAAAAAATTTCTCTACCCAAAAAAAAATTAAAAAAAACTCGTTTAAAAATTATTGCTCGCCACTAAAAATAATTAAGATTGAACCATCCCAAAAGTTTCTTCCCGCTATAATTTCAGCAAAGATGACTCCTCAGGGTAGCATTGAAATGCACGTTAATAAGAGTGCAGTTTCCGTTTCATCGCTTTCGAAAGAAGAACATTAGGCAACTACAAAGTATGCAACAAGGGAAATGACATTTTTCCTCTACTTGATGAACTTTTCTCACTTTTTGATCGTTTTTTGTCGACTGATGCCCCTCACTCAAAAATTCTTATCATAATATTTATATCCACTCTTTGGTTCTGCTTCATCACTCATTCAAATCAGATGAACATCGAAAATGTAAACTTTGCAATTTAAAGCTTAAGTGAGTGTTACGTACAAAGTACGTTATTTCAACGTTATAAATATTTTAGTGTTATACTGTAAATAGTTTAATTGACAACTCTCTACGGATTCGTTTATATGGAATCCGCTTGCAGTTTACAATTACAAACTTTGCTGTAAGAACAAATCTTCTGTTAATTCTTAAAGCAGATCTAATCTGCCGGATTTAGTTACCTTTAATTTTTAATACAACTTAATTGATTGGAAAACATATAATTATTGATGAATTCGAGGTTTTATTTTGGTGGTTTAATTTAACCAACCCTGGCGGGAAAACTATAAAACTAACATTTGTATAATGAATCATTCAAAATGGCTACTATTTGGTACTGTAATTACCATCAAAGAGTTTTTCCATTGCGCACTCCCATCCCACAGTGCATTATGTCACATTTACAGTGAAAAAATATTGGCTCTAAAAAAATTTTACGACCAATTCTACTGTAGGTTCTAGGTGACTTGCCAAGAAGGGGAAAAAAAAAAAAAAAAAAAAAAACCAAAAAATTTATTTTTCCTATTCCACAAAACCCCCACCAGTCCTTTCTTTAATTCTTTAATTTTTTTACATTTTCCTTTGGTGAAAATTTTGTTATTCCGACCTTAAGAGCATCCTGAATAGCAAGCAAAAACTGCTTGCATTGCCAACAGAAAAAAACTCACCGTCGCGAAAGAAATTACATCAGCAATGCAATCTCGTGTGATATACTTGGAAAGTGATGCATTAATCAAGTGATAGAAAATATGGCAGAGTGTGTCTCCCCCCCCCCCCTTCCCTTAAAAAAAAAAAAAAAAGAAGGTATAAAACATGTGTGATGGAATCCTCTCTTCTCTCTCTCTCTCTATACAGGAGATGAAAAGATGACACTCTACAGCCAAGATCAGCAGAAAAACCCTATCAGATATGCCAGACATGCACGGCGTAATCGCATCCACGGCGTTGAAAGAAGTAAGAAGAAGAAGAAGAAAGTTGGGGAGAAGGAAATCAATACCAAGGAAAACTACTGTCACATTGGAAATTAAAGGCACGCGTTAAATAAGTAAAAGGTATCTTTTCTAGGAAGTTGGGAAAAGAAGGAAAGTTTTAGGTAAATTGGAGAAGAAGTCAAAGATAAAGTGTAATTTAGGATTAGTTTGGTTTAACCACTATGTTGGATGCGTTGTGATAAATAATGGATTGTAGTGTTGTTGGAATTGGGATTGGGATTGTGTGAGGTATAGGTGTACATGTAGCGTTAGAATCACTTTCATCTATTACTGTTTTGACAGCACGTCCATACTAGTTGTAGTTGTTTTCTGAAGTTTCTTAAGATTGGATTTTTCGATGTGTTTGGAAATTTTGGAATTTTTTGTCGAATTTTATAGATTTTTGTCGAATTTTGAAAATTTTTGTCGAATTTCGAAAATTTCCTTCTCGAATCAAGAAAATTCTTATCGAATTTTGAAAATTCTTGTCGAATTATGAAAATTCTTCTCGAATTATGAAAATTCTTCTCGAATTATGAAGATTTTTAAAAAATTTGTACAAATTTATAAGAAATTATTTGGAAATTTTTCTGCCAATTTAAGGTAAAAATAAACATGACTCAAAACAATTCTATTTTCAACATTAATTCTGCGCAGTCAGGTTGTAAGTCTCTTCGGGAATTGACAACACGAACTTAGACTTTAAGTCTCGTGTTGCAATGAAAAAAGAAAATTTGGTCGACCATGTAAATGCAAACCGTGAGGTTTCGAGCATTCAAATCTATTCGGAAGCATCAAAGCAGAAAATTTCCGTTTTGTCTTTTGCCTTCGACCGCGAGCGGATACGACGCTAGTTTTATGAATTGCGCAATAAAAGGCACTCGAAAATTTTTCGAGTGGTATGGAATTGTACAGGAATTATTCAAAGTACCAATTATTTTTATCCAAAAAGGAGCGAGGAAAGGTTTTTTTGGGGCTGTTCTTTTTTAACAATTTTTTTTCTTGTACTTAAGATGGAGTAAAGTTTTTGCAATTTGCAAGAAGTTGTGTGTACTTTGTTAGAATTTTGTAACTGATGAGGAGTTGAAAGACTGATTAGTGAAAAATACAAATTTTCGGGGATTTTTTGAAAGTTAATGATGTTGTTAAAAATTTGTTATTTATAGTATTGTAAATGAAAAATGTTAAAAATTTTAAATAACAAAAAAAATTGTAAAATGAAAAATAAAATTTTAATTTTGGTCAAAGTCTCAGAATGTCAACAAATATTGTAAAAATTCTAAAATTGGACAAAAGTTTCCAAAATTTGTCAAAATTGGACAAAAATTCCTGAAAATTTGTCAAAATTGGACAAAAATTCCTGAAAATTTTCAAAATTCAATAAAAATTCCAAAAATTTTCAAAATTGGACAAAAATTAGATTAAAAATTTCCAAATTTCAACAAAAAAATTCCCGAAAATTTCACAAAACTTTCCCAAAACTTCGCAAATCCTTCCCACCAACACTTTTTCCACAAACACCCATTAAAAAAAAAAATCCAAAAACACATTTTAAAAAATTTCCAAAAAACACCTTCCACCAAAAACCAAACCAAAACAATTCAACAATAACCCAACAACCCAACAACCATCACCCCCTCTTCAAAAACCAAACCCCAACTCCAAAACTGTAAATAAACCACCACAAAACTACGACCAAATACAAAATCCTTGCCACTAGCTCTTCTTCCCCTGTATTTGTATGGTAATTTCTTCTTCTTCCCCCCTGCCAGGCACACACAACCTCTCTCTCTCTCCTTCCCAAGAGGGGATTGGCAACCCCCTCTCTCAATTTCATAGCACTGCTGGCACTGTTCCAGTCCAGTCACTTCTGTGCCAGTCTTCTCACTACAAACATTCTACATTGATTGCTTGCCCTGACCACAAGTCTGGAAAGAGGCGAAGCTCTTTACAGTCACTGGAGCTAGCACCACATGCCAATCAAATAAGTAAGAGATTGAAATGCTCTGATTGCTACCAAATTGGACACCTCAATCTATTAAATAGAAGAGTAAGAGAGAAAAGAGGGAAAAGAGGAAAAAAAGGAAAAAAGGTTGGGATGCTGGTAGGTGGATATTAAGTTAGTGGAATTGGCGACAACTTCAATTACATAACCTATTCTTGTGTATTGATGTTTTTTGTTCTTTTTTTTTTTTTTGAAGGTGTTATGTTGTAAAATTGAATTGGTTTTGAGCTCATCAAAAATACATTTTGAAAGGTGGGAAATGTGATTATGTAGACAAAGGAGTGAAAGGAGGAATTTTTGAAATTGAAAAGGAGGAAAAAAAAAGAGGTGAAGGGGGGGGGGGGGGGTGTTGGAGGGAGATGAAAATTTTCCGCTATTTGTGATTAGAATTTTGTTATTTGTTTGGAAAATAAGTTGTTTTGTAGAGAAATGTGAGAATTTTTTTCAAAATTTTTGTAAAAATCTGATCAAAATTTTCTGATTTTGGTTGAAAATGTTTGTAAGTGAGTAAGTACTAAGTTAAAACTTCTAAAAAATCTGAAAATTTAATTTAAAATGCTAAATTTTTAAATAAGATACCGTAAATGCAAAATTTAGCAATAATTTTGCATATGTGTAAAACTTTCAAAACTTTACGTATTGTCAAGTGACCATTTAAAACTGGCAGAAAGCCCAAAAATAATCATACATTTCACTACGTCTCAGCAAATTATCAAAAATTTTCCCAATTTTAACACATCCACAAAAAATTCATCACCAAAAACAAATTTTTCAACATTAAAAACTACCAAAAAAATTCATAAACCTCTCAAAAACTATAAAAAGTATTAATATTCCAAAAACTAAACCTCAAACCACCCAATAATAAAATTCCTCACAACGTCAATCAGCCAACAACTCACTATCAAATTACGACTCCGGAAGACGATTCCCCTAACACTTTGATTTGCAATCATTGATTGGCGTTTAAAACCCAACATAATTACACCCTGCACAATTTAAACTCCACTCTCGGATAAGATTAAATCAACCAGAAGGTTATAAACCTATCAAGCCCTTTCTCACTTCCCACAATTCCCTTTAATTTAAACCCGAGCACTCTTACTAATCACCATACACAAACGTAGCAGGCTTCCAAAAAACTTCTTTTCTCGACTCTCGTTGAAGTGTTATAATTAAAATCCACTACTAAGATTTATGAAACTCCTTCCCAATACAGAGTCAAGACCCGATGTCATTGCAAACAGTCGCTTCGGGAACGCAAGCTGCGTCGTGCTACGTAATTGTCACTTAATAAAACCAGACACAAACTGCGACACGCGGTGTAACAAAATACATTTTTTTAGATTATGATGATTTTTTTTTTTTTTTTTTTTTTTCCTCTTTTGGAGGAAATTTTTTTTTTTTTGGCGGGAGATTTTTAGTGTTGATGATATTTTGGTAGAAGAGAGTGGAAAGTTGGGATTGAAGATGAGTTGGTTAGAGGGGATATGAGATCATTAGAAAGTCATCTATCTTTGCCAGTTAATGTCGAGTTTTATTGGAAGAGTGTTTTTCGTGTTTAAAATTGAAGAATTAATGAGAGTGGAATTTTTTTTTTTTTTTTTTTTTTGGTGACGTAATTTTCGACAAAATTTTCAATTTTAAAAAAAATTTTGCTGCATTTTCCAACAAAAATTTTTTGGAAAATTTCTGCCATTTCTGCCAACAATTTTTTATTTATTTTTTATTTTTTGGTGTCGTAATTTTCGACAAAATTTTCAATTTTCATAAAATAAGCCTAAAATGTTGTACAAAATTTATTGATGCATTTTCCAACAAAAAATTTTTGGAAAATTTCTGCCATTTCTGCCAACAAATTTTTTTTTTTTTTTTTTTTTTTTTGGTGTCGTAATTTTCGACAAAATTTTCAATTTTCATAAAATGAGTCTAAAATGTTGTAAAAAAATTTTTGCTGCATTTTCCAACAAAATTTTTTTTGGAAAATTTCTGCCATTTCTCAACAATTTTCTAAACTCCTCAATCCGAGCAAAACCCAACTAAATTTGTTTAAAACGCAAGTTTAAATTGCACTCGACTGTTTTTCTAACTGAAAACAAAGAAAATTTTTTTTGTATTACAAAACGTGTAAAACAATTTAATTCGTGCATTAAGTCTAATAAAGCAAGCACGCAGAAAAATGAAAGTACACTACACGTGAAATATAGAAATGCAGAAACGGCATGGAAACTTAAATTTTTAAATTTTTAAATTATTCAATTACACCGCCTCAGTACTCTAACGTACAATTGTAGGCGCAACTACAACACAAAACTACAGATTGAGTTACGCTAAAGTTTAAGTTGACGTTTGCAAAATTCATGGTGATTCATATTTTAAAAGCAGCATACTGCTGTGCGCGAGATTAAAAATCAAATTAAACTTGTACCGGAGTTTAAAAAAAAAGGAAGATGAAGTAATTACAAAAAAAGGCAGAATATTAGATGGGTAAATATTTTTGGTTTTTGAAAAAAAAATTGGTTGTAAAAATCAAGAAAAAACCACGATCGACCAAGAAAAACCTGGAAAAATGGTGAAAATCACGGAAAAAATAAGAAAAACCTGGAAAAATCAAGGAAAAACTAAGAAAAATGGGAAAAACCACGAAAAACCTGGGAAAAATAGAGAAAACTTAAGAAAAAAAAAAGGTTTTTCGTTAGAAAAACAACTGGAAAAATCCCAAAAATGTTTTGAAAAATTACAACTACACCGAAAAAAAATCACTAGAAATTTTTTTCAAAAAACCAAAACTTCTTTTTAAACAAACTTACAAAACCACCTTTAAAAAACCCATCCAAAACAAACCCAAATATTGTCAAAATTTTCACAAAAACCACTAAAAAAAAAAATAATCCACCAAAATCACAAAAAAATTACACAAAAATGTCAACAATTATGAATTTAAAAAAACCAACATCTTACAAAATGAAACTAAAAATAAACTAACCATAAAAAAAAATCCAAAAATTCTCTCCAAAAAAAAACCTACCTCGCAAAAAAAAAAAACATGAATCGCTGCCAACAATCTTCCAAATCTGTCAACCATCCAGCAAGCTGTGACTCGCACCAATTTTTCCACCGCCATCTTGAATTACTCCTTTTTTTTTTTTTCCCCCACCCTACTTTTCCAGTTCCATAATCGACTTCACACTAATACACTACACTGCGTAAGTGGAAAATAACAAATTAAGCAATGGCACGCGTGTAACTCCGAATCTATTAACTCACGTGGCGAAGAGAAAATAGAAAATAGAGAGCAAAAGCGTTGTAAAAATAAAGCGTAGAAGCTGCTGAATCGTTTGATTATTATGGGTGTACGAACAGCAAAAGGAAAAGTGCAAGCTTGTGGCATCGACCAAATGGAACACTTGCTGTCATTAATGGGATTGCAAGAACGTGGAAGAAACGAGGGGAAATAAAGTAGAAACCACTTTTAAACTGATTTACAAAAAGCGCAACCTTAATACCCTCTCCGTTTGAAAATTACTCGGATGACAAAGCAACAACAACGAGTGAAACTCTAAACTCGGGTATGTACTTGTTGGTAAGGACGCTTCATCAATCGTAGTAATTTATTATGTATTACATCACGTCAAGGTTTTTTCGTGGTTTTTGGACGTTGTACAAGGGTTTAAGAAAAAAAATGGAAATGTTGAATGTGATATTTTTTGTTACCGTAATTTGTTGAGTTTTTGTCACGTAATACTGTAAAAGTATGGGTTGGAACTTGGAAACCTCGTTGTAATAAAAATTTATTTCATTTCAGGGAAAAATTTTTTTCGTTTTTGGAATTTTTGGAATTGTTGTATTTTTGAATTTTTGGCATTTTTGAGGTTTTGAAGATTTTTGTCGCTTTGAATTTTCAACATCTTGAATTTTTGGAATTTTCTAAAAGACGGTAAAAATTCAAAAAATTCAAAAAATTCAAGAGGTTGAAAATTCAGAAAATTCAAAGCGACAAAAATCTTCAAAACCTCAAAAATACCAAAAATTCAAAAATACAACAATTCAAGAAATTCAAAAAATTCAAATCGATAAAAATTAAAAAAATTCAAGACGTTGAAAATTCAAAAAATTCAAGACGTTGAAAATTAAAAAAAAAACAAGACGTTGAAAATTCAGAAAATTCATGACGTTGAAAATTCAGAAAATTCATGACGTTAAAAATTCAAAAAATTCAAGACGTTGAAAATTCAGAAAATTCATGACGTTGAAAATTCAAAAAATTGAAGACGTTGAAAATTCAAAAAATTCTGATCATTCTGACCAAAAAAAATTTGATCATGTTTTAATCGCCACCTCACTACAACGAATCGCAACTCCAAAAAACACCCAAACAAACTTAAATCCACCGCGTTTGATCACGACAAAAACTCAACCACCTCAAACCAACCTCAATTCTTCCTATAAACAATCTCAACCTACATCAATTCATCCAATCACTCAACCGAAAAAACATCAAAACCACCATCAAAACAAAATAAACGACAACACCCAAAACTCCCAAACATTTCTCATCACTCAAACCCCCTTTAATTAACCCCTCCCTCCCCCCCAAAAAAAAAAAACAACAACCTCAAGAAGAAAAAAAATTTAATCTTCAATAAAACCCCAAAAAACAAAAAAACACATAGCGCGCCAAAAATAATGACAACGCAACATCCCGTAAAAAAATTTAATAAACGCAAAACAAGCAGTGCATCGCTTTTATTTGCTTTCTCTCTCCTACTTCTTAATATGCCGCCACCATCTGAGCAATCCACGACTTATAATACTTCCTCCAACACAACGCCCCGGCTCAACTTAACCTCAAAGGTAATATGGGCGCCCCCCTGCGGTTTACTTTATACCGGCAAAAGGTGACGCCGTTTGTCGATAGGGATTAACGGGTAGGACTCTTGAACTATGACTTAGAAAAACGGAGGGATTAAGTGAGAGGAAGGAGGAATAAATAGTTTGAAATGACTTAAAAGTGTTTGCTTGTCCGTTAAAGAGGTTGGTGGTTGGGAGGGTGATCATAAATCATATCGAGAAAGGGGAAATTAAATTACCGGGAGTGCGGTTTGTGACGCTCTTTTGGGAGTTAGAGTGATGTTTATTAAGATGTTAAGTCGTCTTTTCTTAGGTGACTGATGTTTGTTCATTGTAAATTTTTGGATTATTTTTTTTTTTTTGGGAGTTGTTGTGTAAATGAATAATGGTTTGAAAATTTTTGATGTTGTTTATTGTACAAGGAAAAGTCTCGAGAGGGGTTTTGGAGAAGGGAGGGTTAAATGTTGAGTTAATCATTTTTGTTTGAGATGAGTTGTTTGGTAAATCTGTTGGGATTAAACCAATTGGAGGATGTTTTAATTTAATGAATTTTGAATGTTTGTTGATCAAAAACTTGATGTAAGAGGTTTAGTCTCAATTATCAAGGAATTATTGGCAAAGCCATTTGTCTTCCAGTAGACAATAAATTTTAGAAATTTGATTAAGTTGGTAAAATTTTTATTGAAATCTAATTGGTTGCAATGTATGGATTTACTTAATCCACTCAAAACTCTTTATAATAAATTTTTAACCAGATGCTACAAGATATCCAATTGTGAAAGATTGCACATATCTAAATTAAATTTTCCAGATTTTGTACAAATAAAATTCCCAAAATCCCGTTTTCTCTTTAACTAAACAAAATTTGTTACTCTCCTCAGCAAAACAATTCAACATTCATTAGACAATACCATAGTTAATTTCCTCATTGCACCCTAAAGTGCAATGCAAACTTAAATTTTTGTGTCTTGAATTTTGTATTTGCTTACCCAAAAAAAAAAAAAGATAAAAAAAAGTTTATCCTCAAGTGCAGGCTTACTTTCCTCTCTTCTTCTCTTAGATAAACACGTTTCGTCAAACTCTCACGAGTCTAAAGTCAATATCTGCATCAAACTAAATTTTTCACCACTGACTCCCGAAGGGAAAATTGATTTTTCCACACGTACAAACAGACGATTTTCTTGTTCGCGCCGATTGTATAAACAATATCTTCACCGAGCATTTAAGCAATAAACGAAAATCACCCTCTCCCCATCCCCTTCCCCTACAATACATTCATCACCATCTTAAAATGCAATTTCCCAAAGCTTGACAAATGTGTTCCTAAGATTTGCAAAAAAAAAAAAAAAAAAAAAAAAAAC
>JAQIWS010001229.1:0-12625 GCA_034696085.1 Stigmatogaster subterranea | reverse complement strand
GGTCTTGCATTCATCCTCGCTAGCTGAATTTACACGTTTATCAATAAGAAATACGTTTAACAACGTCATCATCAAACGGTGCACTTAATGCAATTGGCCCACCCGATCAAAATCAAATTTCTTCACGTTCGCACCCGTGAAGTAAATTGTTGGATTGGCCTCATTGCACTGAAACAGACATTGTGTGTGACGTTCTTTACTTTACTTTAGAAAATTGTTCAAGTTGAGGCGCATTGGCTACCTTTTTGACATTATTTCTCAATATAATTTCATCGAAAAATTTTTTAACATTAAGCGTGAATACTTGTACGGATGATTTAAATTTGTCAAATTTGTCAAATCAACCTCTAGAAAATGGTGATAAACGTTGACCTTTTCAAATCAATAACAACTTTTTTAAACAAAGTACTGTGACGGGAATTTTTCTCAATGGCCTGCCCCCGTCCGCACAAAATACCAGATATTAAAATCTGGCCACAGTGGATCCGGAAATTACTGGAGTTACCCCAGGAAATGAGAACGCACACGGTAACAATAACGAAAATATAATTGATTACTGCCACTACACCTGTGAGTTACTAAATAAGTCACGTTTCTCCCTATACAAATTACAAGCAATGTCAATGAAATACAAAATAATCGCGAAGAAAATGTCAGAATAGCAGATAAATCACAAATAGAACAATGAAATTAACCAATAAATCACAGTAGGCTATTAATTGAATGGCTACCACAAAGGCAATTCGTAGAAAATATAAACAGAAAAAAAAGGTAAATAATCACTCCAGAGTGTAACCCGGAAATGAAATTATTCACTGTATATTCAAATGAGGGTGCTTCACAAAATGAAGCACCAAAATACAAATTATTAGTAAAACACTGTAAACTGACACTCTTAAAATAATAATAAAGAAAGAACGCGATGAATAGATAATGAGGTGAGAACAGAAAACATGAAAACGCAACAAACGTGATTTACACAAAGGACGGACCCCGCTTTTCCCGTGATAGCTCGTCACGGGGAAACGCAAGCCAAAAGACAATGAAAATATCGGACACAACACCGATATTGGGGAGAATATCAATATTTTACCCTTTAAATCCAGACATTGCACCGGATGAAAGGCCTGGAACCCAGTTGAATACTCAAGCCGCTAAACTCGGGCACAAAGTCATCCCGAGCCAAACCCCGTACAACACTACAAAGAACATAAATCACTGCAAAGTAGAGAGCGTTCAGCAGATCAATTTGCTCACTCTCTGAAGGCGGTTTGCCCCTTTCAAAAGCAGTGGAATTACGGGACGAATCAACCAACTTACTAAACTGGCGATAAACACTTCAAATAGCCCTCCTGAGCCAACTGGTTCCATGTTCCACTCCCTAACGTCTTCTACCAAGCATCCCCAATGTCAAACTGCGATGCAATGCCTCGAGCTAGGCCTTGCACCATGTTGTGACGTCGGACGTCAGCCACGCCCCTCTCCCGGTGTGCGCTGCGTCTTGCCCCTAATAAAGTAGACGACTGTCAGGATGGGGAGATCAGTATTGGAGTATTAAAGTGATGAACGAAATTGTCATGTAGTTGTGTATTTGTTGTGATATTTGCGAGGCCTCGTCGAGGAGTTATTTAGTGTTTCATGCTAGTATGGATCTTTCTCTCGGACCGACTTTTGCGTCATCCGTGCGTGCGACGTCCGAAGTTCAGACATAAAGAAGGAATGAACCGGTTATCCTCGGAACTGTAAGTTGTAACTTACGGAAAAACTGGCGCGTCGTTAGTAACAGCGCGTATCTTCCGAATTCTGTGTGCCTTCTTCACGGAAGGCATCATAGTGTTTTAAGGTAAAATTTGGGTCATTCCACTTTGAAAGTGGCGGGAAACCCCAACCCCATCTAGCGGTGGTTTTTACGGTAAATAACGCCCTCTATTGGCAAAATATCACCAAAGTGTCGTCAAATAAATCACTTCGTCACAGTACGGATATTAAGTCTAAAATTAATTTTCGGTTCTGAAATAAATGTTAAATTGCCTGAAGTTTCGATTTACCAAGCAGCCAATTTAAACCAGTTGCTTGCTTACCGTAAAAATTGATCACTTTTTATGCACTGCAGTAATTTATGTTTTACTCCGTGCGAATTTGCTTTATCTGCTGATGCTGTTAAATTTAAGTAGTTTGATACTGTAATTGAAAATTCTCACAATTTAACTCAAATGCATTGAAAACTACAATTAAAAAATTCTTTCAATTGTATCACGGACATATACTGTATATACGACGTGAGTTAACGTTAGCTGGAATAAAATGGTTGCAAAACAACTAGATCTACCTTTAGTGAGAAAAGATATGTAATTACACAATTGCATCAATTTACAATAAGTAAAAAATACTGTACAATTAATTTTATATTTGACAAAAATTTAGAAATAAATATTAAACTTTTGCTCGTCGAGTTTTCTCTGATACAACTTGAAGAGCAAACGTTTAAATCTCATAAAGATTACCACAAGAGTAATTGCCTTCTGATATTTCTCTTGAAAATTAACAGTGAAATGTTAAAATAATTGCTACTGGGTTATCTGTACAGCATAACTAAGTTGGTGGAATTGATTGCGTTTGTGCTGTGATCCACGAAAATTTCAGGTAATAATTTTTTTTAACACAAAAATAATGTTGAAACAATTTTAAAAATATGACAAACGTGCAAATTTTCACGCAATTTACACGTTAAACCACATCAGCAATGAATCACGAACAAAATTACCAAACAGTCTGAGAATATTGAAGGCAAGTTAGAACGGACGTTAAGAATTCCAATTGATTTTTTTAAATTTTCAATATTATAATTTTTAAATTGAAAAAATTAAAAAAAAATTAGGATGCAAGTTTACAAATTAAAAAAAAATTTCAAATTTTGTACAAATTTTTTTCAAAAAAAAATCAACGGATATCGTACATAAAATTTTTCCTAAATTAATTGCAAAATTTAAAAACTAAGTATTACTGTAGTAAGCGTACAACATAAATTATCAAAATACTGTATCAACAATTAAGTCGAATTTTAGGCCTAATTCAAATGTTCTAGGCCTAAAATACATTCAAGCTTAGATTGCGAGTAAAAATTAATGCTAAATGCCGATTTTTAAAACAAATTTTTCTCGACTGATTAACAAGCATTATACTTCTAACTCACAACATACAAACAACTACGGCAACGACCGGAACATTCCTCTAACGAAAATTTGATCTCGTAGCGGCTCACCAAGTTCGTCATTGATCCGCCATTTTCAAAGCTCTCGTGATGTCATACTCATGGTGGAAAAATAGAAGGTGTGCTCCCTGGGGTGTATAAAATCAGGCCGATCTGCGCAGATCACACACGACGTCATATTTGGAGCGTTGACCTTGTGACTTCACAAACAACGTCACTCACGTTCGCTTAACGTTGTGCAAACACGAGGTTTCGAAAGACGTCACAGGAAACGACGTCACCGTCTATTTTCCACCATGGTCATACTTACCATTCCAAAACCGCGTTGCCAACGAACTCTTTCGGCAAAATTTATATCGTGGAAATTCAACTAAAATTTCCAAAATTACGCAAGAAATAAAAGTTACAAAATGCATACTTGAAGAGAACCATTCAAAATAAATCTTTTACAGCTTAATTTAATTTAACAACAGATCATCCAAATTTGTTCTGATGGTAAATTGATATTAGGTTTTTAAATTTATAAATTAAATCGAAACCAGAAACAACATAATCAACGAGACGACAATATTACATCAACAGTTTAAATTTACAAAACAAATCTACAAATGTCTTTGCAAAATTGTACAAACCCGCAACATATGCAAAAAATCAGTTCGTTGGCTAAACCGCCAAATTATGATCAGCGCCAAATAATTTGATGGCTATAGGTTTTTTAAAAAAAAAACGTTGTTACCAATTAACCTTAGCAAAATTATCCTAAAATTGAAATCCCAGATTAATTTATTTAATTAAATTTTTTTTCGCGCGACTGCGACAGCGTTATTCCCGTTAAAAAGTTTTTTTTTTTAACTTTAATTAACAGAGTAAAAACAAGGATTTATTTCTTAAAAACTACCACGCGTAAAATCAAAATTAATATTGTACATTTGTATGTGTTCAAAATTTTTGAACCAAAAAATTTACAGTAATTTTCTACAAAGACGTGTGTTCATATTGCAAGATCTTCCTGTTAATAATCAATATTTCTCTTCAATACATTCATAATGCATATTAATTCCTAAAATGAAACAAAATTTCAATTACAGTACCGGTATGCGAAATGGTTTTACAATTTCAAAGCGACTAATTAAACTCGTTGCAAAATAAAATAAACAAGATACAGGCGTGCGATGGAACAAAAATGACTACCATTTTAATTTTTTGCAACGTGATGAAATTGAGTAATAAATGGCTATACTTCAGCGAAGATATAAATTATAGTACAATTTGTTGCCATGTTGTTACAAAACATTTTGAATTTTTAGAGCAAAAGTTTAAAGATCGTGCGATACAACACAAAACTAATTTCTGTAAATAAACTCAGAAAATTTGTCAAGGATTGCAGTGTATTATTCCCAAAATTTGGAGAACAGGTCACGAATTTTGGTTGAAGGTCAATAATGAGTACACATAACGTTCGAAGTAAAAATTTCAACGTCATAGTAGACAAAAAAAAATTTGGATTTTAGTTACAAGCGCGTTATTTTCAACTAAACTCATTTTTATGTCTATAAATTCCACACCGTAACTACTTAATTTCACGTTCTTTTCTGCTTGCTCAGACTGCAGCACTCTCGACATGTCGTACATCTCTAGGTAAAACATGTAACTTAATCATTTTCAAGATTCCGTAAATGCAAATTATGAAATTTAAAAATAAACCAGGAAAACACTTTCACAAATTATTAAATTGCAAAAATTGTAACAATCTTTACCAACCAACCAGCAAACACTTGTTTCAGAAATGCGTAACAAGTCAAACAGACAGTAATAAATTTGTAGTTTTACGACTTTCAATAAATTTTTTAAAGAATTTTTGACAACGTTTCACAATGTTTCTAACAAAATAATAATTAAATTCGGAAATTTTACAATAGACTTTAAGTTATCATAAGATACATGTTTTACACATGTACAGTACGGTATTATAAATCACGACACCGTTGTTTATCACAAATAAGGAATTTGACAAAAGTATTCTGTAACACAGAAAACAAACAGAAAATGTTCTCAAGGGCAACTTAATATGCACAAGTACAATACAATTTACACAAAGATAAAATATTTATAACATTCGAATCACGTTTTAGGCCTGATTTATGGACTTCGCGCATTTCCACGTGAAATAACGCTGCAAACGATTTTTAATATGACATATTTTCGGGACTAAGTAACTAGCATGTTACTCCTATTCAAAACTTAACTAACAATTACACATGGTACATTCCTGAAGGATATTTGAACTCGTTCTTGCTCATCGGGTTCTTCATTGATCCGCCATTTCCAAAACTCTCATGATGTCATACCTTGTTTTTTCAACAGTGTAGCCAGCGAACTCCTTTGGCAAAATTTACAAATTTACAAACGTGAAAATCTACTCAAATTTCCGAAATTGTGCAATTGTTAAACAATATTTTCACACAACGATAATCACGAATAAACCTATTAAAAATCTTCAAATTTTAACGATATTTTTAAAACCCATTTTTCGAGTGTAATCCTATTTATACCAAATTAAACTTGAGTAGTGAACGTTTAATCTAGAAAAAAATGTCAAGCATTAACTATGTGTGATAATTAAAATTGACCACTAACAGCAAAATCTGAAAACAAGGAACTACGGAGTTTTAAGTCTATCGCTACTTACAGATCTATTACGCACAGCTTCTTACATTAAGATTAAGTAATCACGATGAATTTTTTGAACACAAAGACTTGCACTTTTCTAACAAAAATATAAATTACGACAAATTTCTGCATTAGTCTAAAGTAACAAATTTGAACGGAATTTTTCACTATCCTAGCAAAATCAATTTGGATAACACCACATGCGCACCTTCCTCGATTAAGCACGCGATACTGAAATTTCATTGAGCAGACGAAATATTCGGAGAATACCATAAAATTGAGTAACGAGCTATTTTTCTACCTTTGATCTCACGCAAAGAAAATTCCTTTAATGCTAAAACAACGATGTAATCACCAAAAGGCTTATCATAAATTACAAAACAAAATAAATTAATTAACAGGAACATTAAAGTAAGGTGTTTTTTAAACCATTTACAATTCACGGAAGTGTAACAAATGCGGACAAATGGATTCTAAACATTTCCACAAATTACTAAAACTAAACTACGGATTAAAAATTCTGCTTGTAAAGAATATCTCGAGTATGTTACAAGATGTTGTTAATAAACCGTATTTCTCTGTAATATACAGAACATGTCATGCGTTAGTACCGTAGTACTTAGGCGTACGGGCTAGGCATAAATCAGAATTTGCTGGAAATATAACTAACTTTGATCTCTTAAGATGAACAAAGTAGATAAACAAAAGATTAAAATTTTGTTAATACAGTGTTGAATTTTAATCAACACTGGATTAATAAAATTTTACATTAATACCTAATTGCGAGATAATCACAAATGTTGACAAGGTCACACACAAAATTTTAATTTAAGTTTCTGCAAAATTAAAATTATCCTCGTTGAAGACTAGAAATCTTCAGTCTACAAAGCAGTATAAAAAATTCGTATATCAAGCTACAGAAGAGTAGTAGTAGTAGTAGTAGTAGTAGTGGTGGAAGTTTGACGTCGCCCAAACACCAAGGTCATCGGGAGAAGAGTTGAACGGTAAAGTGTTACAAGTGAAGTAGTTTAACGCTAGTCTAAATTTAACAAATTCAGAAAAACAAAATGTGCTCTTTTCGTTAACGTAAATTTCACATAATCGTGAAATTTATTTTATAATTTAAGTGGTAAACATCTACAAATTCAGTAATCATTCGGCAGAATTCAAATTTCCAACGGTCACTTTAGAATTCTGTTATTAGATAGTTAATTAGCAATTCGTTTTTACGGAAGCTTAATTCACTATAGCGAATTTATGAATAGCATCTAGTGATACAATTTTGTCGTACTCATGCTTCACAAAACATTAATCCTGTATTTTGGAATACTGTAATTAAAAAACGGATTATTCAGTGAAAACTATCTACTTGTTCTAAATCATTTATTATAACTACAAAATCAATTAGTCCCGAACTTACTGTTAAACAACAACATAGTTAAAAAATTAACAAATGTTTATACCCCAGAAATTAAATTAACAAATGTTTATACCCCAGAAATTAAATTAACAGCCTGTATACAAAATTCAAGTAAATAAGCTTACAGCATATAACAATTTGTAACGGGAATTTGGTTCCTGTCTGTTCCGAACCCGCCACCGTACAATGTTGGTTGTCAGAAAGTCACAACCAACCTCAAAATCCAGGAATATTTACTCGCTTTAGGCCCACCAAATCTCAACAACACTTCGCCCCAAATTGCCAAGGATAATAAATTAATAAGACAGTAAATGAAAATAAACAAAGTTTATTTTCACTCCGAAATACAAACACAAGACAAAAATGATGAATATTTAAAGTAGTCCACAACACAATGATGATGACAGCTTAATGACGTCCGGCAACTTCCACTCAGATAAATATCCAATGTAAAGTAATAACTGTAAATAAACTTAAAAGATAATAAAAGATTCCAATAAATAACCACTGTGTGATTATTATTCACTATTATAAATCCAACCAATGACTCACCTATGAACACGGAAAAACACAGATATGCAAATCCGTGACTCACACATAAATCCAAAGGTGAAAATTAAATAACTCGGAAATTCCTTTCCGAGCTTTTTATTTTCCGAACTTTATAAGGAAAGCTCAAGAACACGATGAATATTAATGAGCCAAATTTAAATATCAGAAGTACGAATTTGGCGATAATTAAATAAAAAAATTAGGAGTACGACCTTTGACCTTGCCTCGAAAATGCAAGACAAAGAAATTTAAGGGGCGCTCACGCACAAAGGGCTCACACCACTAAACATTCCAAATATAGAGAAATTAATGGGACCTTTAAACTCTGTTTACGTTACCTTTACAAAATAAAGTGGCAGCCACCTCGGACTCGATCCGAGAGTCAATCTCCCGTCTGTTTGTAGTCAACTGGCTATGCCGGACAAGAAAATAATTTCCCCCGATCCCCTTACCCTCACGCTGACCACCACGGTTGATTGCTGTTTCCTCTCGCTGGTGACTTTGTCCCATCACACTCCCACAAAACGCCTAAACTCGCTTCCTCACTATTAAAAGTGAATTTCTGCTGCCTTCAACCACGAAGCACGTTCACTCTCGATGAAAACACACAAAAACAATGTATTAAAAGGTTTTAACTCTATTCAACACGATGAACACAAAAGAATGACCCCGTTTAACCTCGGGTCAGAGGTTAAATACGCTCAGGTGGGACATCCCATTCAAAAACAGGTCTCACCCCAGCGCCATCTATTGACAGATTTTAACATAAACACAACCCAAAATAGTAAACCGTTACAAATTCACGGGATTTAATAAAAATGTTCTGTACAAGATTACAGAAATTGTTCTCAAATACAACTTAATATGCAGAAATACAACACAATTTTCACAAAAATAAACTTTTTTAATACATCCAAATCAAGTTTTGGGCTTAATTTAGAGATAAGCTGGGCCTAAAACATGTTTAAAATTTGACTTCGCGTAAATATATCGCTGCAACCATATTTTAAAATGAAATTTTACGGGACTAATTAACAAGCATGTTACTCCTATTCCAAACTTACAATTAACACAGTATCTGAAAAAGGAAATTTAAATCGTAATCGCTTATCGATTTCTTCATTGATCCGCCGTTTCCAAAGCTCTCGTGATATCACACCTTGGTCTTTTCAACACTGCGCAACCAGCAAACTTTTGGCAAATTTTATAACCGTGAAATTCCAAAATTTCCAAAATTATACAATTGTGAAACAATATTTTCAGACAATGGTAATCACGAATAAACCCGCTAAAAATATTCAAATTTTAAATAAATTTTTTAAACCCATTTTCGAGTTTACATCGAATCAAAGTCGAGCATCAAACGTTCAAATCTTGAAAAAAAATTTAAGCATTAACGGTGATAGGTAAATAAAATTAACCATCAACAGGGAAATGTGAAAAATAAACTATAAATCAATTTACAGACTGACATGCACAAACAAAAATTTAAAAATGTCAATTTATGAAACTGTAGTTGTCATGAACATAAAAATGGCAATACGTTTCACAACGCGATGCGTTTCTTCAAAGGAATACGAATATATCGTGTTTATTAAACCATGACTACTGTAGATTAACTGTACGACTCACGGTCGGTATTACGTACGGTATTACAAATGCAGACAAACTTAACTATTTAATAAAAATTCTGCTTAAAAAGAATATCCCGAGTATGTTGCACGATCTTAGTAAAGTATGTACTGTACATCCAATTAAGTTGGCCAAATTTGAAATCAAAACTTGTTCAAGTAGTAATTCGTCCCTGAGATGACATGTATGAAGGAGTAAATTCAAAATTCCATTAATTCAAGCTCAAGGTAGTCTACTTATACGTTCGTTACTCTTGCAAATACTAATTTACAAAATAATGCAAACTTAGCGACATATCGACAAAATTTACCCAATAAAATACACTTTGAACACTAGCCAACAACAAAATAGTTACAGCAATTACGCGATTCGAAGTCGTGCTTGCAAATTGTAAAACAGCGTAAACTTGCACCGGATTAAGCTTGCTGAGCAAAATTTCAGATCATGTGACCATAATACAAGTGTTTCATTTGGGAGAAAAAAAATATTAACACAGATATATATATATATATATATATAAAACTGTCACTGGGAATCTACGCCGCTAACACCGTAGAGTAGGTTCATCCATGATGCAAATATACAAGGTGTGCTCAAAATTTTTTTTAAATAGCAAGATCTGCGCATATGACGTAAGCTATGTGCACCCGAAGTGATCGCATATGCATAAACATGCCTTTTACCGAAAATTTTCGTGGCTCACATAGTCACATCATAAAAGCAATCGATTCTAACTTTGTAAAATTGTTGCTGTGCATTTCACTTACTGTATGCTATTTATTTCATTGACTAATAAAAATTCACCAGTTCTATTTTCTATTTTCTAAATAGATTGCAAAATTTAAAAACTCAAAATTTACAACATTGGAATCTAGTTTAAGCTTAGATTTCGCCTAAAAATAATGCTGTATCCTGATTTTGGAAAAAAATATTTCCAATTTAAACTCTTACTCGTGTACTCCTGATGGAAATTCGACCTCGTTGCCGCTCATCGCTTTTTTCGTCGATCCGCCATTTCCACTACTTTTTTGACGTCACTTTGGCTTTGCAACACCGCGAATTACCGAACTTTTTAGGTAAAATTTGTAACTCAAAATCTACTCAAAACGTGCAAACAGTCCTCAACTTACAATGAAATTTCATAGAATACAATTTTCAAGTTTAATTCTGAGCAAAGAATACCCAGAATAAAACTTGAAAATGAAGCGTTTAAATCTTGAGCAAATTTTCAAAGCATTAACAGCAGAGTGATGAATTAAAATCAGCGATACGATATATAAAATTAATTAAATACATTAGACCAATTGCCAAATTTTTTAAGACTAAGAAAATTGCAAATGCCACGTAAATGTAATCAGAACTGGAATTTTACAAAGATAAGTTATAAGAAGATTCATTCAATAATAAAATAATTTCTGAAACTCAAGTGACTTGTAACATCAGGATAAAACTCGTCGTACAGTACATTACGGTTACAAACAACACACAACATTGCTTTAAAAACAACGCAAATTTGAAGAAGAAAACGCAGTATAAATCCTCTTAATTCACTTTCTTTTACTGTGGAAACAATTGCAACTTGCCAGCAATGATGAAAAAGTCTGCCCTTTATATAATGTTGTCGCCAGTAAATTTTATCTCAGTGAGCACAGCTTTTAACTAAGAAAGTTTTAAGAATGCAAATTTCACATCGCAAAGCTAAAAACTCGATTTGAAAACGATGTTCTACTTTTCGACAAAACTCAACACTAAATAAAATTTAATTACTATATATTTTCAACACTGAACTGATAATTATCGTAATAAGCTGCTCAAAAATAATTTCCACACTTAAGCAGCTTCACTTTACGTGCAACATATTTTTACATTCCTTATTTACAGATTGTAACTGATCAAACTAACACTGTGTCCAAATTTGTTCAGATAGTTACTTCAAATTACACATTTTTTAAGTAATCAATTAAAATTAACATAAATCTTAAACCAAATAATTAAATTTTAACAAAGGTAGACAATTTGGTTGCCAATACATGTACAACAATTTAAGTTATTATTTCAACCAAATAATAACCATGAAGTTATCAACGGTTAAAAATTGAGAATAAAAATTGCCAGAATGTAAATTACATCTGATCAACACTTAAAACAAAAGTTCTAACCTGTCACAAAATTTCTTTTTAGTACTGGTTAGAAAGTCTGCAAAAGTTCTTGAAAAATTTTAGTTGATTATTACAAATTTTAAAAAAAGTTGTAAAGAGCGTCAAGTAGCACATTCGGAGATGTTACAGCATCTTCACATTAGGCACTTTCGAAAAGTTTAAGTATCTTATGGCATAAGCAAGTGTTCTGACGTCTCTACACCTGGAGGAACTGGCCAAATAAAACTGAATTTTGAGAAATAGTGACTCAGAATAATAACATGCCAAAAGCCACTTAAATTTTTCGAAATTGAACGCACCTAGTACAGTAGATAACTCGTAAGATAGACGTAAAAGATTTAAGATTAAAACATTATTTCAACACATGAAAATTTTACACTCAATTCTAACCACTGGTAAAATGCACAGGAACAATTTTACACAAATTCAAAATCTTCAATTTGCTTTTGCAAAAAGCACTGACATAAAAAATTTCGTAGTGGAAATATTTTTGAGAACGGCAGACTACAATTTTTAAATTACAAAACTTATTAATCCACGATATCTCTTGTTCAAAATTAATCTGGACACTACTTTCAAATTCATAATTTATTTAAATTGACAAAAATATAGAATTTCTACAGTTTTATCATATTTCTAAAGAACGTTGAAAAAAAATTCAAACTAGGTAGACGTATTGAACGGAATAAAAATTTTAAGATTACTGTGAATTAATTTTATAAATCTTCCGTCAACATAAAAAGCGTGCCAAATTTCAAAGCAATTTTAAGCATCAATTTCAGGAATGGGTTTTTATGAAATTATTAATTTTAATAAATTTCTTCACTAAGAAAATTATAAAATTAATAATTTCACACCCCAATTCTATACTCATGTTAGTTTTTTAAATTCTGTTTTCATAACCAGAAGTAAATTTGAATACAACATTTTAATTGTACACATTTAATAGTTACATCACTATTGAACGTTAGTTCCTATTAC
>JAQIWS010001228.1:0-12629 GCA_034696085.1 Stigmatogaster subterranea | reverse complement strand
TAGTCTAAAGTAGTTCGTACTACAGGGGTTTTATTTTACAGTAATTTATTTAGAAAATTGTAGTTTGATTTTTGTTCTTACCCATTAATCTCGGACGTATTAGCGTTCTGAATTTTGAATGTTATCTTCAGCATCCAGACGTAATTATTTAGATGTTCTGATGTAAGACTTTTCGTGGGATTAAAAATGCAGCGTTTGCATTCCTGCAATCTGTTAATCTGAATAATACATTAGTTTTCCGTTGATTCAAATGCTATTGACACTCGGTACAATGTCCATATTAGACGTGTTTGGCTGAATCAGAGGTAGTGATTTTTGTCACTGTTTTACACGAAATCAAATTTTGCATTTAAATTATTTTTGCTTTTCCATGTAACTGAAATAATTGAATTGTGATTTAAGTTGGTAGTTGCAAGTTGGACCTAATTTTGAAAGATTTATAAAATTACTGCGCAATGAAATTGCAGCTGTTATTTGTAGTTTAGAGTTTTAGTTACTGTATTTGTGTAATTTCGAAATTTTATCTAAGCTTTAGTTTACGCTTTTTCGCCACCGTGCTTTACGTATTAAGAATATTGTATCGTCCTACCTATTTATCTGGTGTAAGTTAATTTACTGAAATTGCAGTAGGCAAAGGCATATTTCTCGAATGAGAAATAATTTGAAGTTTTTGCTTTGAACTAGATGATATTGACATGATTGCATACCGTGCAATAAACATTTATTCAACAATAATCACAAGAAACAGTAAATGAGTAATTCAACTAACGTGTACAAATTACACTGACAATCCAAATACTACCACAAGTACACTTGTTACTGCCGCTCTTACCAAGCGACGCATTGCAGTGCACTATAATCTGATCTCCTTCGAAATAAATCTTACTCTCCTTACATAACGTTATCTAACAAATATTAACATAATTTAATCTAACTTATACCGTATTGCAATGCATTTTCTTGGCGTAACAAATGTACTTGTAGTAGTACACTGTAGACCCGTTATAACGCGACCCGTTACTACGCGGGATCGCTTATAATGCGGTTAGGGTTTGGCTCCCGATTTTTTTTTACTGTGTTTTTAAACAGGGGTAGACTCGAAAATTCGTTGTAACACGCGTGTATATTTTTACGTGTGTATATTTTTACGTGTGTTGTGCTCACACGTGCGCACATGTGTTTTGGAGCATTTGTGCGCGCATTTGCGCACTACTGCAAACATTTGTGCATGCGTTTGTGCATTTGTCCAGACGTTTGCGCAATTTATTGTTTAGTTCATCTGCTAGTAAAGCTAAGCCACGAAGCGCGTTTTTTTTTTGAGTCCAGCATCGTTGTCACTGCCCTCTGTAATTTTTATTAAATTTTTATTTTTATAAGTGTATTTAATATGGACTGCTGATTTTACAGTAGTCCATTTACTGCAGAAAATAAGAAATTTAACTCATTACAGTATTTAGACACGTTGTCGAAATTGGTTCAACTACCGTGTCCGTATTAGAAAAGTTGATTTAAAAACAAAATTTGGCAAATTCACTCAAGTTAAAGATAAAAGAAATTAAACATTTTGGTCCCGAGGATTCAGGATAAAGGGTCGTCGACCCGTTTTTCGGTATACATTAGTACGCAATGTAATCAAAACTAAACGGCCGCAAAATTGTGATCAATTATCCCAACAAGTACCGTGGCATAATGAATTTAAGGTATCGTTGAATTAGTTTGGAATATTTTATTGATTGGTAACTTTTTCAATGAAAAGATATTGACAATTTCATTACACGAGATAATTGTTCACATAGATTAAAACAAAATTGCGAATCTACATGAACAAATTTATGTGTTATCTATATTGCACCACTTTATGGTTTTTAGCAAAGCGCACGACGATATTTTGATTTTGATTTTGAAATATACTTCCCGTTCTTGAACGACTACAGACTACAGTCTGTATGACATGGCTAAAAAAATGCCTTCTTTGTTACAACAGTGCTCTTTGCAGTTAATTTCAATAATTTGGAGCACTGCTCGCTTTTGGAGCACATATCACCACTGTACAAACATTTTTCACGGACAAAAATAAGGTTTAATTTATATTTTAAATTTTGATTCTGTGTTCTTACACAATAATTGATTGATACTCGAGTGTGGAGATTTAAAGAAAAGACCGAGGTTTCTTTGAGACTGCAAACTCGGTTGCCATAAGCCATATTTTGTTTTTAATTCGGATTTAGATTTTCAATACTTGTTGTTTTCTGGGCGACATTACTATCCTGAAAAATGACGTGAAGTCCCAATTACTTCCAAGAAGACAACGACTTTCACTTCGTTAATAAATTGTAAACCCATTATGCCGCATCTTTTATGCTAATAAAATTTAAAATAAAACAAACATTAACATTTAATATTGCAGTTGTCAGTCATCAATGAGCTTAACTTTTAACATTTAAGGTTTTTCTTGGACCATGTTATAAATTCGTTTTTACAGCACGTTCAGTGTATCGTAATCGCGAGTGGTACATTGTTGTAAGAACGAGGATAATTTGGCAGAAATTACCAGTGAATAAATTCTTAAGATTTTCAAAAATTATGCATTTAAATCGACATGACGTTTAAAAAAAAAAATTTTTCGTTTTCATTTACAATTACGGAAATTAAATTTATCCTAAAGATTATGCAAATTATTACACTGTTGTCGAAAAAAGAAGGATAAGGAGTTTCTCGTAATGACTTGCTTAAATGGAAAAGTTGGAATTACTGAATTAATAATTTAATTTTGGTACAAATTAAAACTATTAATGTAGAGTAATAAGTTAAGAGCAAATAGCGATTAGTATCTTTCTTGTTAATACCCCGTGTAATTTTGATTTATGATTTGGATAAATTAGAATACATTTGGGTGTTGTTTTTTTGTAAACCCGTTTTGTGAACTACAAGAAGTCGTTTTCTAGTGAAAAAATGTTTGCGTGAATTTTATCTAATTTATTGTTCTACAACAACGTAAATATTATTTAAGTTTATTACAGTATTATTATTTGATGATACAGTACTTGTATGTATACTGTCAAGAATTCTGAAAAACGGCGAATCTTTACAAGTTCGACTTCACCTAAAGTTTTGCTTGTGAAGGTACAATCCTTGGTACAATCATCTTGGTGATAAGAGTAATTGATTGCCAAAGTTTTCCGATGTTCAATTTTTTCCAATCGAAGTTGTTTTTTGCGTTATATATTGAACAAAAGTTGATATTCTTATTTTTACTTTCTTATTTTCTTTTGTTCCCCTCCGTCCGAATGGTAACCCCACCCATTTTGTTGAAATTCGTAAATTTCACTGACCCACCCAAATTGTTGAAATTCGTTAATTCCACTGATTTATAATTTACTAGCTAATTAACCCGGCTTCGCTCGGGATTCGAAAACGTGTGTAAAATATGAAATTCCCGTAGTTGAGGAATCCCCCCACGAATCGCCAAAGAAAATAACAAAGTCTTAGATGCGTAAGCCCGAACTGTGTGTGTTATATCACATGCAAATTTAAGCCACGATGGTTAAATCTGCCATATATTCAGTGGTTAATTAACGCGGCATCTGGGCTTACTTTTTTTTTAATTTTTATTACTTACTGGTATTTACCTAGCAAAGTTGACCAGCGTTGCCCGGTTTTCTTTGCTGCTCTGCATTTAGTTCTGTTTTTTGTTTATTTTATTCTAATTGCATAGTGTCGTCGTGCCCGTGGATGACGTACCCCCTGACAAATCGCCAAGATAAAAAAAATGAAACCTCAGCCTTTTTAACATTATAGTTACTATTCCTAATTTCTAATTGAACAAATTTACCAGGCTTTGAATTTGTCTCCAGCCTAGCTGCGCTTAACTCTTTTGGGGGTTGTAAAGTTTTTGTTTGGTTAAACCCATGGCAGAGCCATATTGAAAAAGTGGATTAAACTTTAAATTAATCGCCAAAAAAATAAAATTCCTGCAGTTGAGGAATCCCTCGACTAATCACCAAAAAAAATAACATGAAACCTTAGATGCGTAAGCCAGAACAGGGCGTGATATCGCATGCAAGTTCAATCCTGGATGAATATAAATGGACAACCAGCTCCATTGTTTTGAGCGGCCCGACCCCCATAATTGAAAACAGCGCCCCTTGCGTCAAATTTTGTCCCTATTCACACAAATGAAAATCACGTGGTTGACCTGCTTATGCGCAGTGAGCCGATTTTTAAACTTATTTCACGCTTACTTCGCCACATTTTGTGATCACTGTGAAAATGGACAATATTTACTTCGATTCTTTGTTAGTAGGGTAGCGTATGCAAACAATTACACGTGATGCTTACAATCATAAATTTTTCGTCAGTCTAACGTTTTCAGTTTAAAAAAAAATATCTGAGTCTTCTAAGCAATTACGTAAAACTATTCTCGTCACTTTCACCTATTCGCGCGCGACTTTCGGGGCGCTGGAACTAGAGCGAAACTCGTAATCGCGAAACAATTTAATCGCGAAAATTTTAATCGCGAAACAATTCAATCGCGAAAATTTTAACCGCGAAAAAACACGTGCGAGAATTTTTATTGATAAATACCCGGATTCTTGGAAATTAGCCATGACAAATCACTCGATATTTATTCAGAATGTGTATCTAATGGTTTGGAAGGCAAAATCTAGTACTGTTGACTTGCATGGATGTATTGCTTGCGATCTTCGTCGAACTGTTTTTGGTTAAATTTTTCGCGCTTGCGTTCTTTCGCGCTTAAAATATTCGCGCTTTAGTTTTTTCGCGAATGTATTTTTCGCGCTTCGGTTTTGTCGCGAATGTATTTTTCGCGCTTTAGTTTTTTCGCGATTAAATTTTTCGCGCTTACAATTATCCGGCTAAAATTCATTTTCGCCCATTGAGTTTTCGCGCTATATCCACCCCCCCTTTCATTTGTGTGAATAGGGAAAAAATTTGACGCGAGGGGCGCTATTTTCAATCCCGGGGATCGGGCCGCTCAAAACAATGGAGCTGGTAGTCCATTTACAGTACATTCGTCCAAGGCTAGGCATACTGGGAATTGTCACATAGGTCAAGGTCAAAAGTCACGTAGGTTTGCTTTTTAACCAATCAAACGTCGTGCTGGTTTATTTTTAACCAATCAATAACGTCCGTGATTTTAAGCCAATAGAAAATCGTAAAAACGGGCTTCAAACACACAAACAAACTTTGAAAAATATATATAAGATAATTTCACTGACCCCACCCAAATTCTTTAAATTTATAATTTTACTGATTCCACCCAAACTGTTGAAATTCGTTAATTTCACTGACCCCACCCATTTTGTTGAAAGTCGTAAATTTCACTGACCCCACCCATTTTGTTGAAAGTCGTAAATTTCACTGACCCCACCCAAATTGTTTAAATTTGTAATTTCACTGACCCCACCCATTTTGTTAAAATTCGTAAATTTCAATGACCCCAACCAAATTGTTGAAATTGGTTAATTTCACTGATTCCTCCCAAATTGTTTAAATTAGTTAATTTATTTTTAACACATTTGTGCATAGTTTACGTCATTGAACGATTGTGAAAACGTCGAAAATTAATTTTACGCTTACAGTGAGTTGAAGTTCAATTTTGTAATATTATTAACGCGTATTATCTTGCATGAATGACGTCACGCCTGAACCACAATGCTTCGCGCCGATGAAAACAGTTGATAGTCAACGAAGTGTTGGCTTCTCCGCATTGATTCTAGCTGAGTTTACCGCTTTAGACGCGTGGGGCGCTGCGGCAATGCAATCCCATATCGCACCGCGCGCCTCGTTTTCGCTCACCACGTTCGGAATGCGGATTTTTCTCGGTGATTTTTCCTTCTACGTTCGGGATTATAGCCATATTATTTTAAACTTGCACAACACACAATCGTCTGTAAATATTTATAGACGATCTTAGTTTGAAGGAAAATATGTAAGGAAAAGAAGGAATAAATTGTCAAGGTATGGTTGTGAGGCAACTGTAAATTTGAGGGTTACGTTTGTAACCCTAATGTACGATTTCAAAGAAGCGGTACAGATTTAATTCGAATCAACTACATCGTTACCACTTGTAATTCCATAGTGCATTTTGCACGTAGTTGAATACTTGTACTAATTTCCAAATTGTTCAACTATTTAATTTTTGTACACGAGATATTTTTAATTTTAAAAAAGTAGTATTGTAGAATGGAATTCATGTAAAGTTAATGTCTATTACATTGTGATGTGGGTTTATTTTGCGTGAAATCGTATTATCTGTACTGAAGTTACTTATTTTATTTAAAAAAAAAGTTTTTGACTTATCAGTAATTTGTACATAGTGTAATAGTGGGCATAACGCCCATTGCACAACTGAAAATCTTTGTATCTTTGTTAGTAAATTAGATATAATTTTCTGTTTATTTCAGAATAAAACTGGAAAATATTGAATTGACATTACTGATATTTCACATTTTTCTTGTAAATTGTATAATTTCATGCAAATTTTTTTACGAAATTTAAGTAATATTTGGAGCAATGAAGTGTTTGTATAGAAATGTTGTACTTTTCCCTATAATTACCCGTCTTATTGAGAATGGTTTTGTGGACGAACAGTGGAAATTTAATTTACATTGCTGAAACGTTTCAGTAAAAGTAAAAATTGCCACATACTGCAATTTTTGCTTCCATTCGAACGTAAGGGTTGTAAAATTAAGCACGTTTTGAAATATCACTCGTGTGAATAATTTTACGTGACGTACTCACAATTTTTCTGACTGAGAAATGAGAACCGAAATTTTTTTTATTTCGAGTATGTTAAAATTTGGATAATCCGAGTTTTCATAATTTTATTTCGGCAATTGTGGTCCTCGCTATTACCATAGAAGTTAAAAAGTTTTACAAGTTATTTCTTGAAATAAACGTGTCTAAATTTTCTGATCAATTTTGAAAATTTTTTTTTAGTAAAATGAATACAATTTTTTGAACCGTTGTGATGCAATGATTTTGCTCGATAAAATGTCTTAATATTTTTGTACATCTGATTGCACTGGTGAAATTTGGCATAGTTTTTATGTAAAATATTTATTTATTAAGCGTTTGAGTACAAAATGTTTCTGGAATGTCAGCCGTTGAATTTTGAAGCAATGTCTTCTAATTTACGGTAGATAGAATTTTTCTATTTGTTTGTATTACTAATTTTTGCTCAAAGTTGCGTATATTTTTGACTCCGTTTCTGTTCAAAATCGTTTTTAAACAATAATAACAATTTTACTGCACAACAGTTTCGTTAAAATGTCATGTTTAAAATTGTAAAAAATTTTGCTCGGCATTTTTTTTACAACTTTTCACGTGGAACTGGTGGAAGTTTAGACTAAATCTGATGTTAGTTGTACTGACTTACAATATACGAATACATTACGAATTTTGTATAATCATTAACAGTAAAATTTGTAATGGTTGTTGCTTATTTTATTTCCAGTTTTACCGCCAGATTTAAGTATGTGTGCAGATTGAATTTAAATGTTTTTTAGTCACTTAAAATTTGGATTTACCCCAGCAACGTTTGCCAAGGCTATTAAATAGTATTGTATTACGTGTTATTGCAATTTTTAATTTTATTCAAATTGTCAACAATTTTAGCTTAATTTAATTTTATTAACATTAAGCGTTGTTTTGAAATGTTATACGGTACTATGGAAGCAATGACTTGCGACATTGTCATTCTAGTAGTAGATTTATCATTGGACATTTTGAAGTTGTTGTGAGATTTGGGGTACGGTACTTGTTTTGTTGTTCAAATATTCTGAAATTTAAATGCTGAAAAGCAGTAATTTTAATGGATTATGTTGAAGGTTAAATGTTTCGAATGGTACTTTCGATTTAAAATTTGTCAATTAGGAACTGAAATGAGTGGGTTGAAATTTGGATACTCCGTCTGGCAAAATTTCATGCGGTAGATTTATTTGTGCAATGCAAAAAACCTGCGTAATTGAAAACTTGATTAATTGCAGAACTCTCTATTACCATTATAGTTAATTTTTTTACTGATATTTTTCTAAAAATGAACGTGAATAAATTTACTGATGAATTTTGAAAAATTTATAAATTAATTCTGTACAATTTTTTGGAACGTTGTAGTGCAATTTGCTCGATAAAATATCGTAATATTTTTATTATTCTGAATGAACTTTTGTTGCACGGAATATTTATTAGTGTATGGTTTTTAAATTTATTGCGGTGATAAAATTTGGCGTGATTTTTATGTACGATATACGTTAATCTCTTAAGTGCAACATTTTTCTGGATTGAATTTGAAACGTGATGTAATGTTATGCTAAATGTTTTATAACACATCAGTGTCAGCCGTTGAATTTTATATTAATTTCTTTTAATGTAGATGGAATTTAGCTATTTATTTTGTGTTACAAATTTCGTTTATTTTTTGAGTACCGTACTATGATAATTCTGAATTTTTAACATTTTCCCGGTAATAATAAATTTACCATTGCAGGCAATTCGTCTTCAAGTAGTGACCTGCGCAATTGTCATTGTGAGAACTTTGGTGTTATTACTCTTGCTATTCAAATATTTAGTAAATGTAATGTGGAATTTTTTTTATTTTACTTCGCGTCTGTTTCATAACTGAACCAAACGCAACAATAAAATCTCGGGAATTTTCTTTCAATAATCTTCAAGCGACGCTTTCAATTTAAAATTTATTTGTGTCAATTTGTACACTGCAATAACAATTCCCTTAACGTTGTAAATTAGCAATCTGCTTGCACTACATTTCTTGCACAAGAGCACACGGATTACATGGGTACTACTACTACCGCTGGTGTACAGTTGTTGTCTTCGCGCTTATTACTAGGGTGGTGTAATGAATATGTCAAAATCAAATTAACTCAACTAACTAAACTCTAATCTATCGTTCGATGTATACACTGCACATCCTTGTAAAAGCGAAGGCAACAATTGTATACCAGCGGTAATACCCAAATAATCCGAGTACTCTTCTGTAATCAATGTAATGCAAGCAGATTGCTAATTTACAATGTTAAGAGAATTTTTATTGCAGTGCGTCACGTCTAATTAACATGAATTGGTAGCAGATACAACAGACCAGCATTATATTATTGGTTGGTTTACTTGAAATATTCAGTCTTGAGATGATTGAGTTAATTAGTAATCCAGAACCTCGTGTAAGCGTAAAATATGTATTTATTTTCTAAGATGATTATCACTGTGTAAACCGTTATTACAAACTTTGTTTCACTCGTTATCTTGTGGTTAATTATTGCATACTCATGTTTCGCTTCGTCCTCCTCCTTCTCAACGTATCTAACATTTGATAAATATTTGATTAAGAAATGTACAAACCAATGGACAAATTCGTTGTTAGAGCTATGTATTTGTTAGGATTTATTGTTTCGTGGTTGATGTTAGGTTAGAGAGTAAACGACACGAAATGTTACTTGAGAAGTAGTTGCTTTGCTATTGGCTGCAGGGTTTTCCCCTCTTACAGCTAATGTGTAGAGGATACGTTTCTCTGGGATTGGCTGTAGGTGAATTTTTGAAGTAAAGAAATATTTAAATTACAGCTGTGTGTCATCCAAAGGTTTTCTAAGGTAACATAAAATGCAGATATTCTGTTGCTGGTTTTCGAGTTGGTAATTATCAGGGTAATTTTTTGGTTATATTTGGATTCAGCTCCAAAAAATTAATACAATACATAACATTCCGTTTTAAATATTATAGAGTTAGTTGAAATTATTTTAGACAAAAATATTTGTTATTATGTAAAGGGAATGGTGATCCTTGTTAAAATATATATTTCAGTGAACCGTATCTACTCCCTTCTCTTACTGAGTTGTTGTCCTAATTGCTTTATTGATATTTTTTTCAGTTAAGATCAGTGAGTGTTAGATCTTAATCCACCACTTATGAGTCGTATTTGATGGATTAAAATCTCTAGTTATCTCTGAAAATATTATTACAGTACGATGATGCGGTGAATGCAAAAATTAATCTTTATCTAAATTTTCATTATTGATTAACTGTAAATTGAGCCGTGACGATTTACTATTGTATTTCAGTGGTTTTAATTTTAATGTCGCTATTTAATCGGCATTCTTTGGGTTGTTAGTTGTACGTACATAGCATACATTAAATAACATAGTTACCACAAAAAACTCCATATCGGATGGACAAAAGAAAAATGTTGTATAGCAGACTGGTGGGTGTCAGCTGTAAGAAACAATTATTTTTTTCCTTCAGTGTTCACGTTTGTCGGAATTGAATATTGGTTATACTACCCGAAATGTTTCCTTCTGCATGTGGCGTTGCCATTTTAGTTCCATAGTGAATCACGTACCGTACTATTTGTTTTTAACAATTTTGTTTAGTTTTTCACTCACGACCAAGGAGCGTTTTGTTAAACTACAACAAGATTAAATCGAAACAGTACTTCGAATTTAGGAATTGCAATTGTACACTCGCAATCAATCCTCTACTTTTAAACGTTAAAATTACTCGAAGTCGAACGAATTAAATTGGTGGAAATTTCTGTGAATGAAATTCGATTTAAATTTAATGTTATACACAAATAATTTTGTTTATAACTTTTATCTATTAAGCGATGTGATGTCACCGTGGTAATTTTTAACATACAGTATATTGTGCGAAATATAACGTAGAAGCTTTGTGTAGTCGCCAAGACGTAGCAAGATAATTTTACTTTTGACCATTTTACAAAAATTGAAATGTATCGATTCATGATTTATTAATTATATTGTAGCAAGTAATTAATACAGCTGTTGCTAAGAGGTTGACGTAAATTTTTTTGGATGAATTATTGCACTTGCGGGACAAAGTTGCACCCGCACTTACCTGTGTTTTTAGAAACAGTTTAACTATTTTTCACGTCTAAAAAGTTGGAAATGTTTTTATTTCATGTAATTTCCTTTGTAAGTTTAATTGCTGTGTTGTTTTTTACCATCAGGGTTACGGTTTCAAGCAAAATTTACTAAGTTAATTGTCTAACTAAGGCAACTAACCACATGCGAAGGACCTGCTTTAATTGGGTGATTCTTAATTTTGTTGATGTTTTAGCTTAATTTTGCTGGTGAACACAAATAGTTTACACTGCAGCTTTAGGAAATACAAATCGTCACATTTTTATGAAACTCTGTTTAAAGTTTTATTGATTGTTTATATTGCTTTTCAACATGCCAAATCATTATTTTTATAGAAACGTGTAAAATTGTCATAACATTATAAAATCCGGAATATTCGAAAATCCGTCACCTGGTATGTTTCTCTGGTAAGACTTCGCCAGAAGAAGAAGAAATACGTACGGTAATTCAATTTTATTGGTTTGCTTTTATAATTGGGGATGATTTGATTTAAATATTTTCCTGAGGACTTGAAACTTATTTGCACTGGCACAGTAGATAAACCAGTGAAATTTTAAGTTGTTGTTTATTGAGAATAAAATGTTAGTACCTTTATTCTGTTTTCTTCGGGTAAATATTGAAATTCAAGGTTAGATGAACATGGATTTGTTTTGTTTTTGCAATTGATCACGTTGTATTTCTGTTTATCTTTGTTATGATTGGTCTATGTTAATCCCTCTAGTCAAACTATCAATTTTTCATAGTAAAAATTGACAGGTTTGAAGAAATTAAGCGATTTATGTGAATTTTATCTAATTTACTGTTCCACACCAACGTAAATATTATTTAAAGTTATTGTTCGATGATACTTTTATGTATATTTACTTCTATAAAACGGCGAATTTTTATAAGTTTGACTTTACCTAAAGTTTTGCTTGGTACAATCACCTTGGTGATTTGGGTAATTGATTGCCAAAGTTTTCCGATTTTCAATGTTTTCCAATCGAAATTGTTTTTTGCGTAGTGTATTAAACAAAAGTTGATATCAATCTTTATACTTCCGTACTTTCTTCGCTACCTATTTGGTATTTTATCTGTTTAACAAACAATTTGTTAAAATTTGTGTACGTATTCATTTTATTGACGTTGCATGTGGTTCTATTAATTTTTTCATTTTAGTATTGCCGCATCATTGCTACATAAAAATGATTTTTTAAGATTATTTACCATTGTCAAACTCGCGATTTTTTTCCGCATGCGTTGTTGTATCAACTGCTCTAGAATATGATTCTGAATATGCATTGATTCATATACAGTATATTCTAAAGCTGCACAAAATGTTTTGCATAAAATTACAATGCACAAAATTACAAATTACAACAGCTTTTGTTGGTAATTTACGCAACAAAACTTTTGCACAAATTTTGTAATTAAAAAAAAAAGTAAAAAAATTAAGTTAAGGTGAATTTTTCAACAACACGACTCCGATTTTATTGATGCTTGTTTAGTAGAAAGAGCTTGAGATGAAGTACAGTAATGACAAAGCTTAAAAATTTAATTTTTATTGAAAAATTTAAGCGATTTAATTGGGAACTTTACAATGAATGTTTATTAAAAAAATAAGTAAATTAAATTACTCCGTAACTGAATGAATTGGATCAAAAATTTTAGAGCACATTATTTTACACTGTTAAGCTATTTATTTTGTATATGTATTTTGTACTACAATTGTAAACT
>JAQIWS010001227.1:0-12630 GCA_034696085.1 Stigmatogaster subterranea | reverse complement strand
GACACAATTGACACGCTTGACACTGGTGCCATCCATCATCCTCTATAAATTGACATCGCTTCAGTCACATTTAAAATACCCCCAAAAAACTGTTGTTGCCGTAAATAAATATTTATGTAAATATTCTGAATGGTGTTAGACGTCGCAGGATCGTTTTTCACGGATATACTAAAAGCGTGCTTGGCAAAAAGGGAAAACTAAATTCCCAGAAGAAAATATGAAAAACAAGAAATTTTCCGACTGCTGAGTTGCAGAAAATGTTATGTGCAAAATATGTACAGTGAAGAAGAAAAAAATTGTAAATCGCACATTTTGCAATTTTTTTTTCGAATATGGTATTACAATTACAATAAGGTATAAAAGATGCAAATTTTGCAACTTTTTACTTTTCACGCACGAATTTTGCAATTTTTTCAGTTTTTCAATTCTGCAACTTTTTAACCATTTATCAACATCGTACCTAATCTCACACAAACCCACCTCACCTATTTCAAGTATCTTAAGGTAATTTTCTCCACGCTTACTTTCCCAAACATGCAGAAAAAAAATAATATAATTCTGTCGTAGGAAAATAAGTATGTAACACCAAGAATTCCATTTTCCTGCAAATGCCCGAGTCGTGTTACATTTTACACGACATTTCACTTTCTTCAGAAAACGAGACAAGTATCTACTATACCTAGACTCCGTAATACGGAATAATTTTTTTCTCAAAAAAGTTTGTTGTTTATAAAATTCCTGAAATTTTTTTTCTCGTCGGTGACAACTGACAAGTAATTTTAAAACTTTATTTTATTTCTATTCGTCTTTTGTTCCTTACCTCATTTTATTTTGTTGTTAAGTATCAAAAAAGAGTTTGGCTGTGTGTGTACGATTTAAGATATTGCAGATGGGTTTTTAAAGTCGTGTTTGAAGCAAAATTTTTGTAGCGTATTTGAAAATCCGCTCGCTAATCACGTCTTCCGTGTAAACAACCCAAAATTGCAATTTTCCATCAACGTTAATCCAACAACAACAACGGCTTCCACTTACACAAAATTTAATTAATTCCCAGAAAACGATAGCACCAAAAATTTTCAACTGGAATTTTCCACCAAACTAAGTTACAAAATTAATTTTCCCACAACCCCTCGCTTCCACAAAATCCAATAATTGGAATTTTCCACCGTGAAAATTTTTTTTTTACTTATAATTACGATAAAAAACTAATAAAAACATTGTACAAACTTTTCGCAATATCCTTATTTACGACATCTACGCAAAGAAAAGTTTTAACTCCGAGGTATAGTCTCAACGGGTTAACGTTGTTTTTATACAACGCGCGCTCAACGCGTGACTTCAGTTTGTGTCTAAAATATTAAACCTAACCTACAAGAAATTTTACACCGACCTTTTCTTGTAATAAAAATTTTTGTCACGCCGAATGCAAATTCAGAAGTGTAACGAAAGAAGGTGTGAAGGATAATTTAAATTTATAATACAACGGTAACAAAGGAAATTGTTCTGAAGCAACGACGCTTTTCAGTCGGATTAACACATCAAGAAAGTCATATATTATCTGTGTTTTTATGTGTGGTCGCATTTTTGTTCCTGCTGAAAATTGAATTTTCATTTTTTTCTCTACAAAATTGTGACACGCAATTTACTCGTCTTTTTATTTCGTGAAATAAATGTTTTTTTTGCACAAACACAACTAGTCGTAAATTCTCAACACGAGAGGTTTTACAGTATTTTAACGCAAAAAATATGCGGCTGTGTTAACGGGATTAAACGGTACAACGAGACCTTACTCATTTGCATTTTCCGATTTTATTTTATTTTATTATCGCACTACGAGCTCCAAAATTAAATATTTTACAAACTTTTCTGTTATTCCGTTGATTTACACGAAAATAAATAAAAATTACACCTTGGTGTGAAAATGTTTGCTCCAACTTCATGCTTTAACCTCGTTAAATCTCCAAGGATTTCGTATAACGTCGTTAAGAAAAGCCCCTTCGTTTAGGATTCTTAAAGGATCTCCTTCTTCTCAACCATTTTAAAAAATATATAACATTTAAATTCCACTATTTTTTTATGTTTTTTAGTAAAACTTTAACTCACTTTTCCATGAAATATACGAATAAAAAAGAGATTTTATTTTTATACTGTACTGAATAAAATTTAAAGCCTAAATTTGATCATTTCAAATTGAATTTAGTAAAATTACAAATAAAAAAGACATTTCTGACTTGAAACAGACAAAACCATGAAGCCAAGGAAGAAAAGATAGAAATTTATATTCAAACCAAAAATATAAAATGTTTTAACCTTGGAACGTTTTTACTGCATTGACCTCAGAGTAAACCACAGACCGATTTTTCATGAATAAATTACGCAAAAACAAATCTCTCGCTTTATTTAACGAATCATTTAGTTCGGTTTAACGGGATCACACATTCCAGGTGACACGAGGTCACAATGTCAACACTGAATAATTATCGGACATGAAATTTCAATAAAATTTCATCATCGCACGTTCAATTGGCTTAAGGAACGGAATAAATCAAATGTTATATTTTTATTTAATATTTGTGGTACGTTGAAGATAATATGCGAAAGATGAAATAAATTTTTTCTTGGTTTTTAAGTCATTCCCGACAGGAAACCTCACCGGTTAAATCAAAAATTTATATTGTTGTTGACCTAAGGCATGGTGTGTTTTTTCTTATACAGTAATAGGAAACTTATACTCAAATATTTGCTCCGTTTTGTCTTTTGGGTATACTTGTATATTCTACTTACTGTGTAACTTGGACAATTTTATAAATTTTCAATTTCAGTACTGAAATTGCATTATTTTCTCTACAATATATCTCACATAAAACTTTTATTTTATTTGACTATAATTATTTCATTTAATGTTCAGAACAGCGGTTTCCTTTGAAAAATAACACTCTACGTCCATGACATAGAAGCGTTCCTGAATAAAAATTAAATTTTCTCTTTGTAAGTTACGTGTACATGTTGGCGCTTTGTGTGACACCTGTAGCTGTCACCAGACAAGCAATAAATGCCGAATAGCACACAGACAGTGACAGCTGCGTGTTCTCAAGGGCGTGCTTTTAGCTTTTGAAGCTGCTGTTCTTAGTTTTAGCTAGTGAGTCGTGTTGTTAAAGTTCAGAAACAAAATTTCTATTCATGTAAATATTATAAAACATAATCTACAGTAATCCCTCGCCAATCGGGGGTTTTTTAACCGCGGTTTATTTTTTGTGTCACAAAATTTGCTTATATGCAGTAATTTCTGCGCCTACGCGATTTACAAAGCATAAACTTTTTATAATCAGCCTAAATCTAAGTTTTTAAAGGCTAGACGCTACACAAAGCATTTTTCTGTTTGTTTCCACACTAGAATTTGTTTATTTTGCTCTCGTAACATGTTTTGTTTGTGGACTTGCCAACCGCGGTTTCATCAATCGCAGCGTTTTCCAGGAACATGTACATTCCAGGTACTTGTATATTATTTTTGAACTAAGGTGAGATTGGTAACAATTTTATCTATTTATTTTATCAGAAATTTAAATAAATCAATATGCATGAAAAGAGTTGTTTTTAGTTAATCCCCAAATAATAAAATCCAGATCTAACTACTTCTAAAAGTTTCAAGTTTCATAGTTCCTAAAACTTCTATTGTTTATTAGTAGGCCATTGCCAACTCGCTCCGTTCAGATTTCAATCTAACTTACCACATTTCATTTCTTTTGTGCAGGCTCAAACGGAAAAAAGAACAAACCAAACCAATCTCACGTGGAATTCGTAGTTCGTGATGCCGCATACTTAATGACCCATTTCTATAATAGTGGTCAGAATTGGTTTTCTTCCGCATCACGCACCAATAACGGTTTATTTTTCTTTTGGGAGATTTTATAATTTTTTTTTAAATAAGATTTTAGTATATTTGGTCCCGTACTTTTGTATTTTTATACGCCACACAATTTTCTCATTTTATCTTGCATAATTTTTTTTCTTATATTTTTATTAGTTACTGTATTTATAATTCCACATTCTCCAATTTGTCAACGGGTCTTTGTTTTATTGTGAAATATCAGTTCTTATTCATCTTCATCTGCGAAATTCCAAAAAACAAATTTTTCTTCATGCGAAACGACATTGAAATGTCAACAGGACTCATTTCCTTTCCGCTCTAATTTTCTCTTCATTTCTCCTCGTATTGATTAATTGCTTGATGACGGATCAACTGCCACTTTTCCGCTTAATGCTCACAATTCAATGACAACCTAAATGAAGTACGACCTACTTAAAACCAACATAATGCTCTTAAGCACATACTCAAACAAATTACCTCTTACTTGTACCAACTTTTGTCGTTAATTACCCTCAAAATTCGTAATTTGCTACCATATAAAATTGTTTTATAAATACAACAATATTATGGTATAATAAACAAAATATTATACTGTATATAACAATTTATGTGAAACAACTTGCAGTAAAACTACCTTATATGTGTAATTGTTTAAGATAAATGGAAGATTCATGAGTTATTTAGCTAGATATTAAAAAAAAATTCGTTGTTGTCAACAGCGAAATCTAATTGTTAAATAGGGCCATTTATCTTAGCCCTGTTCATTGTACAGTTGTATTCAGGACCTCCACATCCTGAAGCGGGGCCCCTACCTATTGTTAAGGTTAAGGCAGTCTATGCAGATGTCATTTTGAAGACATGCACCAGGTAGCTAATTTTTGTTCCAATTTCGAGTACACCTTACTTTATTCCACCATGGGTCAAACCGCCACAACGGGCCCCCAGGCTGTAGCCTCGTCAGCTCCATGTGGGGGCCATGGTTGTATTTAATACCGCTGGTCTCGATTACAAGATCCGCGTTGTTTTTACCTTAAAGCCTTTCGGGAAATATGTTCTTTAGTTACACGGAGATACACATATCACGCAACAATATCCTCCTTCGAGAAACTACTACCTCGTCGATCATCATCTTAGAATCAAGATTCTCAGCACAACGGTGACAAATACTGTACTATCAGCGATATGGAACAGTATGTAAACTCTGAACTACTCCAGAAAATCCTTCAAAATCGAAATTAAAAGTTTGAAAAAGAAATTAAAGTTTTACATACGCCTCAGTTCATTTCGGGAAATTGAACTGCGCCTGCGCGTGACACGAGAAAAATAGAACCCAAACTTTTAATTGAAAGGAATCCTCCTAGGAATTGATTCCGCGTCGTTGACTAGACAACTGTCTTTTCGAGTAATAGGCAGCAAATTTGCTCGTTTTCCACACTACTATAAAACAACGTTTCGCGAGATTAAAGACTGAAATAAAAGTCACATTCAACCCCTTAGACCCTCACATAAAGCAACGTGATAACTTCATCTACTAAAGCAAACACGGTGGTCAACGAAAAACTTCAACATCCCAAAATCAAAACAAACACACGTTCCTTGAATTTTGTTTCAAATAGAAATCTTTGTCACTTACCGTGATTTACTTGAAGCGTCGTAGAAAATTTGTGTGTCGCGTAACCGAGAGTGAAAATTCCTGCGAGAAATTTAAACGAGAGAAATTAGTACGGTATACCTCGTTACCACAAAACGTCGATTACGAAACCACGTGTTAATAATTCACGTTATTATCACACAAGGGATTAAGCGAAATTTGTAGCACATATCCGTTGACGTCCGTCGTTAAGCTTACAACAAACGACCAATATTGTTCACGGTAAATCGCAACTCCAACCTCCAAATACAGTACAAAAATACACATTAGAAGAGAAATCTGCATATTCTGATTACACACACAGGTGCATTTTCAACGTGGCGAAAATTATCTCTTCTTTAAATCCTTAAAATTTTATTAAGTTTTCAAAAAGTTTGCTCCTTAATGTTGAAAATGTATGGAATATTTTTTTCTCGTTGACACGTAATTTTAAAGTTGTTCGTTTTTCCCGTTTGTTGCAGTTATGCTTCAATGTAAAATACAAATGTGTGTTTTTGACTAAAGAGTTTTTAAAGTCGAGCACTCGCGTTTCAAGTCAGATGTGACGAGATTTTTCAGGGATTTGGGTGAAGAAAGCGAGTTAAGGGACTTACTGGATGAATAGACATCCGTGAATCAAATTTGTAAATATTTAATTAACGTTTTATTAACTTTTTAAAGCTTCAACTTGTTGACTTGTAACGTATGTTGTAGAACAAACTCTAGCAAATCAAATCCCACCGTAACCTCCATTTGTCTACTTAAACCACTGGATTAACCTTAATCACTCCATAATACCACGGTAGTAAATTGACCATTTCGGTTTTCACACCTAAAGATTTGGGTGGATAAAGCAATAAAGCAACTAAATCCGTCTATAAATTAGAACAAATCTCTTACATAGAAAAAGCACCGCGCGTGGTGGAGAAAGCAAATAAAGTGCTAAATAGCTATCACATCCGCTTGGTGACAAATTTAAGCTTGAATTACCGCGGAGAACCAACTTGCACTTGACTACCTATTGTTTTCAAACGCGCGCAGCATTGTGGTTCACGCGTGACACCATCGGAAAAACTTTTAAATTTTTTCTCACGTTGAATAATTTTTTCTTTGTCCATTTTTACGACATTTTTATGAGTAAACGTTGCTTTATCGTCCTTTTCTTCACAACATCAAAAAATGTTGAGAGTCTCGCGTTCGCTTAATTGAATCCAAAAGTTTTAATGTGTAACTACGTTTTACAAAAATCTAGTTAAAAAGTCATTACTGTCGGTGCAATTTTAAATTATTGCACGAGTTTAACACTGCGTTCACAAAAGCAGAAAGATTTCAATTTTCTTAAATATACCAAACGTGCCCATTCTCAAATCTCAATTCTAATTTACATTTTCAATACCAAACTCAATTTGAGATCGAGCGACATTCACTACCGAGAAATTGCGCGTGAAATTGAGTTTTAAATTGGCAGTCGTGAACGGAATAAAATGTTTAAACACAAAAAATTAATACCTCACTTTAAAATAATGCATTCTCTTGTGCAAAACAAAAATCAACATCGACCGAAGTTTACCGACTGTCTAAAAAATGTTCTTGTTTTTCTTTCCGAATAAGAAATCTCAACGGGTGAATCAGAAATTCCGTTTTGTCTTGTTGTTCTCTTTTACGACTCAGGGACCACGGTAGTGTTATTTGTAATAGGAAACTCGTAACCAAATATTTGCTCGTCTTCTTTCGTGGATGTAATTCTGTTTATAACGTTAGAAGGAGCGTGTACAAGAAAGTTCAAGTCACGTTTTCATCTCTATTTTTATTGATCTTCTCAAACCAACCAACCTCCCCCCACCTCTAACCCTTAATCCCACTGCCCTCTTAAGAATAAAACACGGTTTATATCCACAATTTCGGGTAAAAAATACATTTCCATGTCAAAATAGCAGCTTTTCATGTCACCTGTAGCAGCTGTAAAAACGTCATGCATGCCAGTTACCTAGTTGACAGCTGCGTTTTCACACGAAGATATTTTTTTCAGACAATCTGTATACAAGAGAGCGAGGATAAGAATTCGGAAAAATGTATATCTATATTTATATTCAGCTCATCTTGGATTTTCAGCAATAATTTTTCTTGTTTTATCGGAAAAATACGAATAAACCGCCGTGGAAAAAGTTTGACTAAACTACAAGTAGGTAAATAAAACTTGATTTGGTGAGTTTGTCCAGTGTAATCATTGATTTGTGTACGGGGACGTCTAATTAAAGGGTTAATTAAGTTTCCTTGACTGGATAAATAAGAGAAAGTGAAGATTATCTTACCAAGCGTTGTTGTTGCCGTTACTCCGCGTGTGGCTTTGTCGCGCATTCCCTTCGACTCCGCGCTTTTACCACACTTTAAACCGCGCATGCGCAATGGAAACTTACGATTTTTGTCAACAACTCATTTGTTAAAAATTCTTTTACATTCAAAAATTCAAAAATTTCTCCATCAAAGCCAAATTTTCCCCACAATAAAATTTATATCACGGGATACACCCACACGTAAATCCTATAAAATTCAACTTTACACTTAAAACTTGTATTTTATTTTACTATATTTTTACACATAAACTGAAATAACAATAAAAAGAAAATTTTCAGCTAATTCACTCTCGGTCTACAGCCTAAACAACAAAAGCCAGGTCTAGCAGAATTTCATCAAAAAGTAAAACCCAACCGCTTGAAATGATCGTAAAACTCCGTTTGTTTATTATCCACCTCCTTCAAATTTCACTCTTAATTATCACATTTCATCTGTTTTATACGGTGGAATAAACCGAGCCAATCTCAAGTGGAATTTCTGGGTCCCTTAACGACCCGGTTTCTGGTGGTCAAAATTGATTTCCTGCCTCGCGCGCCACTAATATCTTTCATTCTTTTTACTTTTTCGGGAACTTTTACAGCAGCTTTTCACATAATTTTAGTACATCAGACTTTTCATTCTTTACGAACCTCATTTTTTCCTCCAACTGCCATGTTGTTGTTGGTCGTGTTATTTCAACGTTATGTCCAATTAAGTTCAAGCACAATGATGTTGATAATGGTAGCAATGAGCACGTAAGTGATAAAAAAAAATAAACTTCAAGGAGATGGTGAATGTTAATTATATTAAAAAGTAGTGAAAAAGCCTATTTTGAGTGGCTTTGTGTTTTAGACCAGATGGTGAAAAGTTTTAGGTTGTTAGTAACGAGAGTTAAATCTGATCGTTACGAGAGGAAAAAATTTAGTAGGGTCATTTATCCAAAGTTTCCGACTTAGGAAAGTTTAGGTTGAAAAATTACCAGGAACTAGATAGATTGTGGGTTCGCAGAAATTCATTGTGGTAAGTAACACGATATTTTTATCTTGTTTTAACATTTATCTTGGGGTAAGATTAACGTAGTTTTCACGCAACATCGTTCTGCGTCTCCCAAAAAGCTGTTACTGTAAATCGATGGTCGTGTTAGAGTCGAGGATATTAAAACCACGCTTCAAAATCTGTTTTTTTCCCAAACTAATTTATCAGTTAGGGATTCCGCTTAATCGGGACAGCCGCTTAATTGGGTCAAAACTTGAAAAACAAAAACAAATCACGAAAATAATTGTAATTGGATCCGCTCATTTGGGCTATCACGCCGCTTAATTGGGACAGTTAACCGATTTTTTCCAAAAAAATTGCTACAGTATAACTAAAATATCGTGAATGTCGCTAAAATACGACAAAAGTAGATAAAACCTCATCTTCAAAATAAATGCGTAAATTTTTTTTTAAACCTAAAAACACAAAAAAGTTTTAAGTAACTAACATCCGTTTGAACGCGTTAAAATTCAGAATTAAGGTAAAGGTGATTCAAGAACTTCGGAGCTTAGAAACTTTATGAAATAAGTCCCTTCTGAGTAGTTGAGTGGTATCACTAAACTAGTATAGGTATACTAAAAATTGAGCGATGAATTTCCATCTGCTTACAAATTCCTCTTCCGTCTCACATTTTACACGACGGTTCTCTTTTCCCAGAAGGCGAAACGCGACTCTTCGTTGAATCCTAAAATTTTAAAGTTGTGAACAAAGTTCGGTTTTTAAAGTTGAAAAATTCTCGAAATTTATTTTCTCTTAGTAAAACGTGCTTCGTGAATTAAAATTGTTGATATTTACTTCGAAAATTTAAGATCGTTACGTTGGTGGAATTTTGATTGGTTATTTTTGGACAACTTTACAATTGCCAAAAACCTCATCACGTGCTACATCTAAACCCAAAATCAATTTCACGCAATCACTCGCTCTTCAAACCAAACAATTTAATTTAAACAAAGTCCAACTTTGCACCGTCACGCAACTTCACAAAATTTTCCACAAAATCCTCAACAACAAAAATCAAATAGACTTTGCTTGCAAGTTGCAACTACCAAACTAAAATTTTCAAAGCTTGCTAACTATAATGCCTATTTAAACTTTTTAATCCTAACTTACCAAACATTGGTTAAATTAATCAAGAGGAAAATAATTTTGTACACGAACCGACTGGAATTATTTACAATCCATTAACTACTCGTTTACCAATTCATACTTACCATTAATTAGTAATTTGTATCAACAAGTAGTTCGCCATTGCCTCGTTAAAATTCAAGAAAACTTGAAAATTTTCGAAATGAAAGATGTATGATACAGTATCTTTAATAGAAATATTTCAGCGACAGCATTTATAATGTCATTTTGTGATGATTTGATTTCGGTTAAAGCCGAAAATTTATTGGAATTTTGCCAATTTTTAGGTCATTTTTACGTTCCGAGTAAAATTCCATAAAATTGATTTTTCTTTCTTTTCAATCAATTTTTCATTCTATTTTCTATTAACTATCAAACCTGGTAGCTCTAATCTAATCATTAATTTTTATTTTTATTGGTTTTTATTGTGGTTAAAATTTATAGCACTCGTCATCATTCTTTCACGAACAACATTTAATCTCAGAAAAAGCGCAGAAATTCAGTAAAAACAACTTACACGCTCGACTGCTCATTTAGTTCACGAAAGAAAGAAATCGAGAATAAAAATCAATATAACCAAGCTTTTCTTTTACAAAATAATAAAAATTTACGAAAAATAAGATTTAGATGTAGAAAACTTCAACACGTCAAATTTTAAAAATTGTTCAAAGATGAGTGGAAAAACATGTTTGTATATTTTTTCCCGCTACGAATCAACCATCGTCAGAGTAAAACTTCACGTAAGAATCTAGGTTAACTTTAAAAATAAGAAACGGGCAAAGATTTAAATTGAAAAGTCAAAGTTTACCCCAGCTGTAAAAAATCGTTTTGCCACGAGGGGTAAATTCACTCTGGTCAAATTGGAATTGAAAAGAAGGACCAGCATTGTAATCTCAACGCCAGTTCAATATTTGAACATAAATCCCAGCGGGTTTCTCACTGGATAAAATAATCTAATTCTACTAAAGTAATTTTTGTTGTCAACTCTTGAATTTTACGCGAGTTTTATCCATTTTAAAATGTATTTTACTGTCGACTTTCTTCGCAATCAAGTTTTAAAAAAGTTTAGTAAAATTTTCACGTGTGAATTAATCTCTGTTTAATCTCGACTAGTAGATTAAATTTTCTTCGTGAGTTAAACTCTCCAAATCTTTGAAGAGCAAACTTTGATGTGGTTACATTAAAACGTGAATTTTTAACGCTAAATCGTACCAAACTCATAAAATTTTAATTTTTACATTTTTAATACGAAGATTAAGCTCAATTCTCGGAAAATTTTACCCAAAAAAAAAAAAAAAAAAAAAAAAAAAAAAAAAAAAAAAAAAAAAAAAAAAAAAAAAACGTGATCACATAAGACTAATGCTTAATCCCACTAATCTCCAGCATGAATAAATTACGTAGAGACTAATCTTCTGAATTATTTAACCCTGATAAATAAGGAGAAACAGACAAGCCTAATTCCACAAAATCACAATTTCAACACGGAACAACAAACATTTAGACAGACTAAAATTTCCAATAACAATTTCACCTTCACACATAATTCAAAACTTTAAGGAATTCTCAACCACGTGTCGAATTTGGCGTTTTCCGCATCACCTGTAGCTATCACAGCCGTTTCATAAATTCCTAACAGGTAGTTGATGGCTGCGTTTTCTCAAGGGATGCGCGGCTGCTTTTAGCTTTTGAACTTTTGCCGTTTAGTGCAAGTTTTAAACCAAACTCAGTAAGCTGAAAACAAACTGACAGATGACTTTTAAAGTGATCTTGAAAGTGAGCGATGAAATTTTGGACTTTTCTAAATTTTACTCAATTTCTTGGATATTTATGTATGAAGATGTAATAAAAATTGAAACCCTAATCCTTTTTTTGGTAGTAAATTAACGATTAATTAAATTCCCTTGACCAAATTAGAATACTGCGATTATCTTACCGCGCGATGTTGCTGGCGTTATTCCTCGTGCGGTTGTGTCGCGCATTCGCAGTGTTCGTACACTTTTCCTTCCCACGCGCACGCGCACTTGCGGTTCTTTTCGAAATGTAAAGATCAATGACATTTGAAGTCCACTTGAGATCAGAATAGAATATTGCGAAATTCATTGGTGACGTAACCACGGAGTCTGGAATGAACAAGGCGACTTGAGAGATATGTTAATTTCGGGTTAGAATTTCTTATTAAAATTAGGCTTAATCTACTACCACAAGCTAATCTCGTAGCAACGTTTAAAAATTTAGTTAGTTATTTTGGAATCAGTATTCAACTTAAACTGCACTGAATTTTTTTAATGAGTTAACCTTTGATCTTTTATTTTGTAGTTTTTAGTGGGTCTAAGTAAATTCAGCTACAACAATTCAGCTACGTAGGAAACACAGCTACAACAATTCAGCTACTGCTGCCAATAAACAAAAAAGCTAAATATGATTTTGAATGAAATTTTTTTTTAATTAAATGTAAAATACAATACAGTAATTAGGTAAAGTTATACAGGGTGAGACAAAAGTCTGGGCTCCTCAAATAATTTCTAAACAACTAATTGTAGGTAGATGATGATTATGTAGTCATATACAGTCGAATCCGCTTAATCGGACCACATCGGGACCTGACCAATTCGGTCCGATAAAGCGGCTGGTCCCAAAA
>JAQIWS010001226.1:0-12631 GCA_034696085.1 Stigmatogaster subterranea | reverse complement strand
TGTACATTTTCAATGCTTTTGCGAGAATACACGTTTTACTGTTCAACACGTTTGTGTTTATTTCTACTCTACTGACAGAACCAATGAAGACCTTCCAGTCATTCTACCCACGGAGTCAAAAATACTTGCAACTTTGAATAAAAATTAGTAACTAAAAGAAAATTCTTAATAAAATCTGATTCGTACAAAGTTTAGATTTTATCTAATACAAATTAATAAATTTTTGTCTTAAAACCACATTTACAAGTATTACTCAGTCGAGAAACAAAAAATTTGACCATGTATTAAATTTTTTTTTACAAAGAAAATTCATTCATTTTTCAACCAGCACATCGAGTGCTCCAATAAAGTTAAACAAGTTTACGCATCAGAATTTGCAGCACTTCAGTTGAACACTAACTAATTTGAAACCATTTCAAATTTAATCAGTTCTTAAACATACTAATTGAAATAATACAACAAACTTGATCGAGCTGAAAAACGCAAACTCACGGTGACATTTAAATCACTCCACGAAAATTTATAGATAAACTCATAAAATTAAATCTTAATCATGGCATGGACCAAACGGGGTCAAAAATAAACCAGTCTATCAACACTGCACAAAATGAGTAGCAAAGTACAATACTACAAATTATTTAAGAAAAAATTTTCAGTAATAAAATTAGAGTTGTAAACCTTGCTCATGACTCAACACTAAATTTTAATTAACCAAAATCAATTGATTAATTAATTTTCAACATTTGTCACGTCAAAAAATTATGCAAACTCTGCAGCAACAATTCTATTGGGGTCGTAATACTGGCTAAAGCTGGTAATGTCTGGTAAATAACGGTATACAGATTACACACGAAGTGATAATCAACTTATATAGATGATTAAGCATTTCACGTTAACACGCATTATACTTTTGATTAACTGGCTATAAATAACAGCAATTAAGATGGAAACTAACTCGGTGCCAAAAACAGTGAAATGTAAGTTCGTTGAAATGACGATGTAACAGCTTGAAAACGTAAAGGTGTAAAAGATTCAACAGGTTCAATTTCCTCTTTCATTTTTACAATGACTAAAATTTATTAGCTTTGCAGTCTGGAACAAAACAAAGAACGGGTAATTTCCTCTAAAATTGAAAATTAACAACTTTAGATTAAATCTAAATACGCCGTAAGTTACATATTTTACTAAAATATCTGCACTGCACTGAGATGCCAAAATAGTCAAATACTGTTTATTTCCAGTAATAACAATGTGGGAACAGTTACTTAAATTTCGCACGTTATTAAAAATATCACTTAACTGCAAAGTATCTATCAGTAATAATACATCAACATTTTGTTTACAACTTTCGTAACGCATAGAAATTCAATAACGGTATATTAGCATTCCAGATTCTTTTTATTTCGAATTTGTCGAAAACTGAAATGAAAGATGTGCGATAGCAGTATAATATAAATAAACACGCTAACGCGTTAACATAAGTAAATTATCTGCCAACATTTTTCGATAACTTAAATAAACACACACACAAACACAGACAAATAAACAGAATTACAAATTTCATTTACAAACAAATTTCTAATTCTGCTGGCAAAATAGTTACCTTACTTAGCGGTTTAACTAACTTTCATGTTACACAAGATTGTTACTGTTATAAAATCAATATTCGTGATCTCAAAGTAGATATTTTACCAATCAACCACTTCTCCAAAAAACCTGCAAAAGTTGCTTGGATGGTAGAATATACTTAACCAATAAACAAAACCTTTAGATAGTGATAGATTAAGAACTTAAAATTAAACATCACACTTTGTTTACATACAGTTCGTAATTAGACGGGCAGCAAAATTCTTTAAAAAAACATCGGAGAAAACTTAAATACAGCTGATGTCATTCAAATAAACAAGGTGTAACTCAAAAATAAAATTAGTAATAGAATTAAATTAATTTAACCGAGTAAAATTCTAACAGTCCCAATAAACGCACCTATCGCGCACCGTTAAAATATTACTTATCCCTTGACAAGAAGCGTACAATGTAGGTTTCAATTCAAAAAGGACGGAAGTGACAGTGGGGAGAATATTAGAGCAATATAATAAAATCACGGAAATTAGCAGTAGAAATTCACTCTGGAAGATTGAAAATCGAAATCCGACAAGCTAATCTCAACCATAAATCTTTGTACTAAAAACTTTATAGTTAAACTGTCAACTTTCATTACAATTTTTTTCTCGCTGTTGTTGGTCCGTTCTAACGTATAATCAACATCATACGTTATAGAAAAAATTGTCTAGTTGTTGATAAATAAAAATATTGATAAATTTTTCTCCAAGTACAATTAATTTGTATTGTCTCTCAGATTTAAAACAAATTTCATTCAATTTCTTATAATTGAGGTTTACCCCTTAAACCCAAGTTTTACTTTCAGGTTAGTACATTTATTACGGTACTTCGTTACAATTGAATTCTAATATTCAACACAACCGCAATTTCAATAACGCGTAAATATTAATAAATATTAACGAAAATGTAACGGTTTCACTATTGCACAATACTTGTATAAAAATATTTTGATAAAATAATCGCAGAATCGCGATTTTTTTTTTTTATATAAAAAAGATAACTAATGTTTGTATTAAATTCAGTGTTAAAAATTATGCGATGTTACGGACAATTTAAAACTATTGTTTTAATCCATTTGCAATGTTAATTTTAAACACGTTCATAAACAATCCACGAAATTGTTGCAAACTAGAATAATAAAGTTGTTCAAAGTGTGAACATCCAATCAACTTTATCTCTGAGCACAGCTATTTGATTTTTCAAGGCACTGACGTTTGTTTTTTTGAGAATTCAATACCTAAAGATAACAAGTGTATCACAGGCTATACATAAATTTATACCGTACCAGGCTACATCATTTACATCATTCGTTAGATACAAAACCCCAGAAAAAATGAATCCACATTACATTCACACGAGCACCACTTCGCTGGTGCTAACAACAAATTACGCTAAATATCCATTGAGCATGAAATGAACGCAGACGGGTGACTAGGACACAATGCATAGAGATTAATCCATAATAAAATACCATCAAATCAAGTCATACCAGTGGAAAAACACTTCACATACCATAATTTTCACGAAACTAGTGTTCAGCAAAATTGTTAATTATTGCACAATCCTTTGGAGTAGATTAACGGGCAAAGGGCTAAAGACTCGAGAGATACTTACGGTATTACTCTAAAAACATTAACGAATTTTGTAATGTAAAGCTCTGCTCTAAAAGAGTGGAATCAACCCTAGACGGAATCAAAAATACGTGCAACTTTGAACGAAAATTAGTAATACAAAATACTTAGCAAAATTCCAACAAAATTAAATTAGAAGAAATTGCTACAAAATTCAACGGCTGACATCGATGTATTATGTACTTAAGAACTTAACAAATGTGTTACATAAAAATCACGCCAGATTTCACCAGTGCAATAAATTTAAAAATTGTACACTATGGTAATAAATACAACTAATTCTCAATTGAACGGTAGAACAAGGAAATTTTATCGCGCAAAATCATTGCGTTACAACATTCCTAAAAATAATATACAATTTACTTAAATAAATTAATTTTTCACGGTATTAAAAATTATCACAACTGATCTAAAATCAAAACGAAAGTTTTGTTTCGGCCGAATTATTAAGTTACAACATTTGGAGTTTACAAATTTCTCCAGACTTTCATTTGTAAATTCGACATCGGACAGCGTCGTTCGTCAACAAGATTAAATTTAAACAACAAGAACTAATCAAATATTCGGGTCGCTCAATTTCAAACATTGCACATTATCACTGTTCCCACTTGACAGTAGTATCACCGAATGTCAAATAAAACTGATAATATTTCTCAATACTGCACGTGGACATGTACAAAATTACGTAAATTACGTCAACTGATGCCATTCTCAAAGGTTTAGGACGGGAAAATATAATGTGCAAAATATATGTTGTAACAGATACAATAATCAATAAACTTTTCATACAAATTTTAACCGAGAATTAAATATCGGCGGTGATAAAGTTTCGTATTTGATACACAAGCAAAGTCTGGAAATCAAAGTCCAAAAATCCAGACCGACGGAGAATCCAGATTTTTGGAATTTTACCACTATCAAAATTTACGCTTCCTTTTTTTCCCTATAAATTTCAATGTTGAAAGTACAAACCGAGAATCCGGAAAATCCGAAATTTCAGAATGACCCAGTCTTCGAGAAGTCTAGTTTTCGAAATTTGCCCGGTTACTGTAAAACAACAGTGGGAATTCGCGAAACTGCGAAAATCGGCTCATTTTCGACTTCCACGCGAGCACAAATTATTTTCTTCCACCATGGTAACACCCAACATTAAACAGGTCAAAACGTAACCATGAAAAAAGAATTTTTTTACAATCACACAATCGTTGTCTCGCTTAGAACAGGCTAAAGATGAAATACGGTTTCACTAATACTTAACATTTTGAAAATAACAGTATTTAGATTAAAATACTAAAATTATATCAAGTTTGGTTCTCGTGCGAAATGTTATTCTTATCTAATTTTCATTGGATCGGTGAAATAAATACTGTACCTTAACTTTTCACAGAAATTTTAACAGGCGACCAAATGAAATATAGAGAATGAATGTAGAGTACACCAGACCTAAATTTCACTGTTTGCATAATATTACTAACCTACAGTCAAACATTAGTGTCCAATATCAGCAATGCTGAAACGAGGAGAGTATTGTAAGAGATCAAAATTGAAAAAATGTTGGTTTAATTATTGATCTACAATTCTCAACTTAAAAAATTGCTGCAGTATTTTTTAAACTTATGTTGAAAACTGCGTTTTAAAATTTCTTCCATTCCTTCAGAAATTCTCATTTTCAGAAGTCGTGCATAAGCATAACAACCAAACCTCAAATGCACATCCACATTTAATCGCCAGCACATGACTCCCAGTTGATCAAGTGCTCAAAACTGAGTACAAATTTCAACTAAATTTCGAGTGCATTAGTGATATTATTTAAGAAATAATAAGAAACAACAGATGGCAGAAAATGGCATACAAAAGACGGTTAAATACAATAAATGAATAAAAAATTATTCACAAACGCGGGACAGTGCAGTAATTCAAAATACAAATAGCAATAAAAATAAATTTCAATGAAGACATTTTTGAAAATGCATCTGTACAAATAAATTTGAATTGTAATTAACCAAATATATTTGCATTTTGCTACTAGGGGTGGGGAAGAACAGTAAATTTTGAATGCCCCTCGACTCCAGTGACAAAATTAAGTAAACATTATAAACAGTACAGTAGGAATTTAAACGCCAAGTGACAGCAATTTTACTTAAGTAACACAATTTGCAAATTTGAATATTTTTTCGTCCGTAATTTACAGTACCAAAATTTTACAAAAAAAAATTTTCAAGTACTGACCCAACATTTTTCATTAAAAGAACTTTTTGTATTCACACAAACTCTGTCATTTCTTGGACAAATTCTAATTACATTTTATTTTATCCACAAGTTATTAAAATTTAACACGTTACTGTATTCATTAGTAAGAAGTAATCTTGATATTCAAAACTACGGAAGTGATTTCAAGGCCAAAGCATATTAAATAAACAATAACTACAATAGTGTACCACCCATACAAAAGCTTTCAAAAATGTAACAAGCCTAACTTAAACCTAACTTAAGCCTTTCTAGAATTCGAGCCAACAAGACCACTAACCATAACTTGTTTTTGCTATTATCGACCATATCTTCTAAAGTCTTCTTTGTTTGCGGTACGGTACGTGGATTTTTTTGTAAATATTTATCAAAAATAAGGAAGGAGAAACTATAGAGAAAACGTCGAACCGAACGAAAACAAACCACGCGGTGCGAGATTGGATTGCACTACCGCCGTGATCCCTGGCGTCAGTAGCTGGAAACCGAGCGCAAAGCATCGTCGTAAAACTAACTCTAAACTGCGTGCGACTCTGACAATTGGCATTAAACAAATATTTGCAATATTTCCACCAAAATTTCATTATACAACTGCTTAAAAAGTGATTGCAGTAGTACAATGAAGATTGTTCTACGTTTGTACATTTGTAAAAAAAATTGTACATTAAACAATTTGTAATAATATTAATCTAAAATTTTAAAAATTTTAAAAATGTTCTACGGAGTAATAAGTATCAAAAAAATTAAACAAAACTATTTCGTGTGCTCATCTCACTCACACCACCAAATTGCTCAATTGCAATGACAGTTGCGTATTTTCTACCCGCTATTTTTACGCTAAAATAAAATAGTGGACTAAAATATATTGCACAATAAATCCAACAAACATTAAAACATTCAATGTCAATTCGATAATGTACGGTAGTACTTGTACATTCGTTCATCAAAACGAAAATACTTCACCGCAACTTACGTGACAAATTTTTTCAAATTTAAATCTACTTAACTCGCTCGCAAAATTTCTTCAATGTGATGTCTACCGCAGACATAAACAACAAGCAACCAACCGAAATTAGGCTTTGACACTACAAATTAACAATACATATAATAATGTATAAAATATAATCATGTTCAGTTCCAACGGGTGTAAACAGCTTTAGTTGAACACTAACTAACGCGTAACTATTTCAAATTTAAACAATTTTGAAGTACACCAATCCAAATAATACAATAGACTTGACTGAACTATGAACACTCAAGATTAATTTATCAACGAGCAAGTTCACAAATCGACAATTTTTTAGATATGCCACATAAATAATCTATTATCGCATTCAAGAATTAAAAATAAAATTTAACTCTAGCAATCCAACGACATACTCTGTAAGCGAGCGTAAACCAAGAATCTCAATGATGATCTTACAATATACTTTAACAACTCAGTTATCCACGGTGACATTTAAATTACTCCACGAAAATTTTTGACTAACTCGTGTTACATAATGACGTAGATCTCATAATGCAATCTAAAGCTAGAAATTATAGGATCCACGACTGAAAAGTGAAATGTCGCGGCATTAAAACGAAATTACGTACATCGTTAAACACGGAAATATTTTTTCCATCAAAATGTAGACCCAACTGATGTCAAAAATATAAATTAACAAAAATTAAATTTATCGCTGAAGCAACAACGGATCGGACAAGCACCTTGAATACCTAAAGACGGGAAAGTTTAAACGCAATTGTAGAAAATAATTTAACAACAGAATTCTTAAATAAATGTGGTTGTAATCAAATTGCAAATTTCATCGTACAAGAAAAGACAAACGTAAACGGTATTAACTGCTTAAAAAGTTCAAAAGGTAACTGCGGTACCTGTAGTAATAAAGAATGCAAAACTTTTCAAATTTCAAATTTGTTCAATTTACGTAAATTTACGCTAATCCAAAAAACATAAAAAAGTCGTTTGAACCGGGACCATTCATAAATTTAGTAAATTTATAAAGTATAAAAATTTATACTTATTAAAATGCTAATGCATTTATCACATACAAATTAGCACGTAGAGCATTTGTTTCAATTTGCGTCAATATTACATAATAAAATTTAATTTAAGCAACCCAATAATTTTAACTAACTCAGTAGAGTAACACAGCTAAATATTTTTACACGAAAAAACAAAACAAAATTAGTGAAAAAACATTAAAAAAAATATTTAGGTGTAGTTCATTTAAAATTGTAAACTTTAACGTTTTTAATTACAACACGATGGCCACATTTTTACAATTCAAACAGTGGATAACGCTTCTAAATTTAAAATTTTTTCACAGTGCAACGAGATTAGTTAGTTAGTTAATGATTTCTTAACGTCACCCAAACAGGCAACGAGATTAAAGCATGGGCTCAAAACGGAAAAACTGTCAGAATATTTTAAGACGATCGTGTTAAATTGTTTAATTCAACATGACATATTTGTAGTTTCAACAACAGAAACAATTACTTTTTAAATGACAAAGTCTAACTTCTATTGCATGCCGTAATTTTAATTCATCTGAAAATTAATAAGAGTAAAACACCCAATAATACTGTATTTAAAAATCTAGTTTAACCGATTGTTAACGGGGTCAAAAATAAACTCAAATTCATCAAAACTTAGTGAAAGCTTTTCTCACAACAAAAACGTAACTTCATCACGTTGCAGCAAAACGTTGCTATGTAAATAGGATCATTTTGTACAAACTTCACTTTTATTTAGGACGCCACACTTGTACGAAGTATCATAGTACAGCTTTATTTTCCATCGCAGTCATCCAATATGATAAATTATTTGGGTAAAAATTTTCAGCAATAGAATTAGAGAGCTAAAAATTCTTACTCTTTACTCAATTACTCTCAACACTGTAAATAAATATGAAGTAACGAACAAAGATTCGACAGTGGAAAAACTTTTAATTAACCATAATCGATTAATTAATTTTCCGCATTTGTCACGGAAAAAAAATTTATCAAACTTTGCAGTAACAATGCTATTGGGATCATTACAGTAGATACTGTAGTACAAAACGCATTTGAATATGATTTGCACGAAGTGATAATCAACTTACATAATTAGGTATTTCATATTAAAACGCGTTGCTGCTTTAGCATTACCTGGTTCAACTTTCTCTTTTAATTTTACATTAACCAATGGCTGATTTTTACGGTGGAAAAAAAGGTACAACAGGAAATTTCCTCGTAAATTGAAAATCAATAACTTAAAATTACATCCAAATACTCTATACTGAGATGACAATATAGTCAATTATTGTATAATTCCAATAATAAAAGTACCGGTATTGCTGCTTAAATTTGACTCATTATTAAAACTGCAAAATATTGTAACATTTTGTTTACAACACTCGTGTGGTAGAGAAATTGGGAAATTCAGGATTTCAGTAATGCAGATTTTCTTTCAAGACGAACGTCCAGAAAACTGAACTATATAAATAAATAAATATATTCTAACGCGTTAACACCAAATAAACTGCCTGCCAACATTTTTAGATACAGTAATTTAAAAGGTAAATATCGCAAAAATCACTAATTTACAATTCTCAAAAATAAAACCCGACTGCCGACAAATCTAGAACGGTTGCATCTAAACTTGACAATCCAACGATAGTAAATAAAATTGTGTCTGTTTGTTTATAGTTTAACATTGTAAATATACAACTATGTGTGCTCGTGTACAGTTAATCTACAATTTCAATTTGTTAAATTACTAGTAATGTCTGTCTCTCCAATCGTACGGCATCATCGTTAACATAATTCAATAAAAAAATTGACATTTAAATGGTAAATACGTCTTTGGCAATCGAAAACTGTTACTTCAGACAAAATCTCTAACGTCAAAATTCAAAAACATCGTTTTAACAAACTGCTTTTACTGCATTTTGCATTCAACTACAACATGTGGCATTAAATTTAAATTGCAGTAAAAGTCAATTTATACATCAAAACATTTTCTTGCAATTACCACTCGTCATAGACTTAAGCGATTAACGTATTTTATGCGATGCTTCTGCAGTTAAGAACGCACAATAAAAATATAGCAACATTCAAAACGAACCCAAGCTCAAAAATTCCACACGTAGAACAAACAAATACAAATTATAAATTTCATTTATATTTTTCTATTTCACGGCTTAACTTCAATTTTCTAGTTTAAAAAAGATTATCACTGTTAAAAAATCAATATTCGTGATCTCACTGAATATTTTAACCATCAACCACTGTCCAACCAAACGCTAATGTGCTAATACGGTAGAGTATGCTTGAACAGTGAACAAAAACTTTAGATAGTAATAGATTAGTAACTCAAAATTAAGCATCAACTGATATTTTTGTACATAGCACGTGTCATTTCTTTCCTAACAAATCACTGTCTCTGACGGAACAAAAAACTCAATTTTAATAAAAATTGTTGAAGTACACAAGATGTAAATTTAAAAAAAATTTGTAATAAATTAAATAAATTAATTTGTGAATACACGTACTGAAATGTTGAAAAGTTATACCATTTACAAATTAATTTTATATTATTTTTTTACTGAGATTGTATTCAAAACAGATCAAAACACGAGGACGGAATAAAATATTAAATTAAATTATTTAAATGATAATCTTCACTTAGTAACTTCACTTAAACATTTTAAAAATTTTAATTTAGTACAGGATAATCAAGATGAAATAAATAGCTTTCGATTTCACTATTTTATCCACTTAAAATAAATAACAATTAAAAAAAATTAATTTCCTAAAATGGAGCCAAGTAAATACAGAGACTGTTTTCAACTGTTTTCAATCGCATAAACTACTGTGGATCGTGTTTGAAGTCAGCATGAAAAAAGTCTACTATACTAAATGACGAAACTCGCAATGCGCAACTTGCGCCTCCTACACAGATTAATAGTGAATTTAAAAACAAACAGCATAGAATAAATAATTCTGGAGTAATATTACATAAAGGGTAGCTACATCAAATTGAATTCCAATTTTTAGAAATTAAAATTTAATTTCTAACATTTAAGCGTTGTGTAGAATTTATTTTTAAATTCAATGTCAAAAATTATTCGACACTATTAATATTACGAACAGACCCATTTGGCGTTACTCCATTACTCTCAACACTGAAAATAAACATGAAGTAACGAATTAAAAGATTTATTCATATTAAAATATGCAATCGAATTACTCAAAAAATTATAATTAACCAAAATCAATCAATTAATTTTCCGTATTTACCACGTAAAAAAATTACTCAAACTGCAGCAAACGAGTTTGAATCAATTCTACTGGGATCTTCTGGATAACGCTAGAAAGTTAACGGCATAGTATTTAAATTTGACTATCACGTAACTGCATCGACACATCAACATTATTTCAGGAAATTCAGTACATTAGTCTTCCAGATTCTCTTTAAGATGAATTTCACGAAAACTGAAACTGGAAACGTAACAAAATTATATAAATAAATATGTTAGTGCGCCAAGATAAACTGACTGCCAACATTTTTTAGGCAGTTAGATAACGCAAAAATCACACATTTATCATTCTCAAAAATACTATCAGGCATAATGGAAGAACGGTTACATCTAAACTTTACTATCCAACGATAATATGTAAGTAAAATAAAATAACTGTTCATACGATAATATTTAAGTAAAATAAAATAACTGTTCATTTATAGTTTACAGTACAGAAGTTGCTACCAACGGATTAATATTACACAAATCAGAATTGTTTTGAATTTGATTTTAAGTAAATCCAACATTCTATGATACTACTTCAAGACTAACAAACTTTGAAAAGACAATTTTGGTACATCAATCTTAAGCTATTAATAACAGAGAAAAATAATTTTCAATTTCTAACAAAATTATTATTAAAAAAAACTCTGTTAATTTACGGTATTACATTTACGTGTATACGTTAAAACTATATCGTGTACAAAAATTCAATTGAAAAAAAAAATTAATAAATTTATATATTCAACTGAAGAAAAAATTAATAAATTCAAATATTTAACTGTATGCGAAACGTAACACAGAACTACGGTATTGGTACCATACGTGCACAGTTGTTTTATAAGCCGCAGGGGCGCAATTTAGCCGCCCACATTTTTTCGCAATGCGCGTGTGATACGCAATTTTTACTTTTAGCCACCGAATTTGTATATAAGTAGTAAAGTAATGCTCCGACACCATCCAAACTTAATTTTTACTGCGACGTACTTTGACGATTACCATCTACCCATGGCATTAGCTCACGAACCACCGATGCGAGTTTTTTTCGAATTGACTGCAACTGACGAACTTGCAATAACTTTTGCACGACAAAATGGCCTGCTTGTTGTAAACAATGCACTACAGGAACTTAACAACAATCATGAATGAGTAAAATGTGCTCTTGGTACTGAAAATTGTCTAGGAAGAGCATGAGTGTACCATTTACAAGAAATCGACAGAAAACCTATGCAAGAATTCATTGAATACATGTTTAAAAATGAGGAGCCCAAAAAATGCAATTCTGAATGGGGAAGTGCGTGAGCCTCTGCAACCTGGTGATGCTCGTTTATTTTTTCCATCCCAGATGGCAGAGGATATTCACAAACTAAACACTGCGTATTTCACGCTCATTGCGGAAAAATGTGGGCGGCTAAATTGCGCCCCTGCGGCTTATAAAATAACTGTGCACGTATGGTACCAATACCCAGAACTACAAACGGTAACGTTTATGTTTCTAAATACAGTTGCAATCAATACCTGCTTCGACACAAACTTAACCCTAATATGCGTAAGCCTTACAAAGAAAACTTGATAATTCATTCCTTTTTTTCTCATTTTTCTTCAACTAAGATCTTTCTTTAAATAGTAACAGAAGACAGTGTTGTACATGTTTAAAATAACACGGGAGCGATCCCGAACGAAGAAGGAAAAATCACCGAGAAAAATCCGAATTCCGAACATGCTGAGCGGAAACGAGGCGCGGTGCGATGTAGGATTGCATTACCGCAGCGCGCCACGCGTCAGACGCGATAAATTCAGCTCGAATCATTGCGGAAAAGCCAACATTTCGTTGGCTATCAACTG
>JAQIWS010001225.1:0-12643 GCA_034696085.1 Stigmatogaster subterranea | reverse complement strand
CTCAAGTAATTGTCACTTAACAAACACTAGTGCAAGTGCTAAATCTGAATTTCCAAACATATGGCCAGGGGTTGTAGTATATCTAGTATTTTTTTAAATTACAGTGCTCATGAACTACTCATCTCTGAGTAATCCATGAGTAATCCTAGTAATCCTCTTCCGAGTTTATTTTAAAAATTACCATTTCAATAGAATAAAATAAAATAAAACCCTACAAAAATGATTCTATAGAAATGTTTTCGCAGCATCAGAAAAACAGTTCACGGATTAAATGATTCACTGTAATTAAAGGATGAAATTTTTTTTTTTTTACTTCGTAACAAAACCTTCAAATTTTACGTACATATCGCTCGATAATATCACCCGGTATTAGTTCAAGCTACAGACAAAAGTCCTAACCGCGGCTATAAATATTACATCTCGCAAATAAAAAAGCATCGTCGAGATCATTGATCCGTTTTGACATCACGTTGACTGATTTGACAGTATCAGATTTTCATCTCTTTCCAAGAAAGAAAAAGCATCTACGAGAGAGGTGCTCCATTATTCGATAAAAACAAAGCTAAGGACGACAAATGGCAACACGAAACTTTTGATTAACAAGTAAGCAATCAGGTAAAAATTTCATATTCTCACAAAGTCAACTTTGCTAGACATTTCAATACAAATCATAAAATTACAAAAAAGCATCAATAAACGATAAAAATTTTGAGCTAAGTGTAAACAAATTCGTCGCGAACAAAGATTAACCGCAGTATTTTTGTTTTGCACAGTAATCGATATTTAATTTTAAGTATGTTATACTGAATTCACAATAAAATATACTCCGTAATACAAAAGTCACTCCAATGTCGCAAAAATATGCAAAATAATAACTAAGATTACTTTACAAATTCGAATTGTAAATAAATACCGAACAACTGACAACAAAAATAGAAATACCACTTCACTGAAAATTATTCACAAGAAGTTTAGAACGGTTTGGATACTCAACAACGTAATCTTTCGGCAAGGAGTTTAAAGAAACACGTCACAAGTTGAAATTAATCGTCGACATCAGAATTTGCTAAGTTTTCTCTACAGCTTTTAATGCTAAACACATGTCCACATCTTGTACTCTAGTGTTCTGTATTTCGAATTCTCACGCTATTCGATCGTGCTCACGCGGGATAATGGCGGTTGATTTTTACGTTTTGATACGCGCATCCCATTTATTGAAAAATTTGTGGATTGTAATCTACATAAACAATTAAATATTATACAATTCGTCATAAGTTTCCTAGAAATTAGTAACCGAAAAAAAATTGTGTATTTAAGTGACTGCTAAATCATCCACAAAAAATTTGCAAAAAAATTCTGGGAACAAGCCGTGGTACAAGAGGACATCGGGTTCATTAAAAGTTATTTTACTAATTACTGATTATTCAAATTACCCAATGACACTTACATAGTATTTCCATCGGTTTGCAACGAGTTTTATTTACCTCTGAACAAAAATCGTGAATTTATTAAACTGCAATTGACGTAAAACAATGAAAATGTTGCATTGCTTTGCCTCAGTTGCAGTTTTTGTGCAATTCTTTGATTCAGAATTGTCACCAAATTGCATTTTTGCATAATATCAAAAAAATTACAGGGTAGAACTAATAATGACGTTAGTCCCAAGTTTTCCTCATTACCGAAGATATATCAAAACTCACGATTAAACTAAGCAAAATATCGTTTTCAGTGACGGTGACAATATCAAAATGCAAACAGAAAAATTTATTGTTTTGCCTAAAAACAAATAAACGATGTACACAAAAAAAATTTTCAAGTTCAACACAGAGAAACATTTCTAAAGGCATTTCTTTACGCAACATAAATGTAAACATTGTTGATTCGGAATAGTTTTGGAAAGTACCAACAAAAATCTTCACCAACAAAAATTCAAATAAAATTTACCTTTCCATCAATACACTGGCGTCTAAAAATTTTACCTCAAAGTTGCTATGGTTCAGACGTACAATTACTTGTGTGAGAATTAAAAAAGGATTTGAATATTGGAAACAGCGAGATCGTTGGGTGACCGACAATAAAAACACAAACCTTTTATAAAAAAGAACCAGCTAAAGTTATACAACTCAAATTCTCCTTCTGGCAAAAGAAAACTACAAAAATAAAAGGTACTCAATCCTAACCTTTTAAGTGATACAGAAAATGTTAATCAACAATAATTTTTTCATATTTTTAATTCAATACATTGCACAACATTCTAAAAATACTGTAAATCAATTTCCCAAAACGAACAAAGTTTGGCTTAACTTCACCGAGAATTAAGGAAATAATCTCGTGAACTTAAGAAAATCGTGTTTTTTCTCTAGACAATATTTTTCAAATAAATTCAAAATTTAATAACAACCTGACTTAATTATTAAATACGGCCGTACTACAACAAAAGGAAAAATTGGAAAAAATTACTCCGTAGACGTCAACGAAAAATATTTCAAATCATTTTAATTCAACAAAGATCAAAATTTGCTAGTTTAGGTTCACCCAAAATTATTCGCACTACTGAGTGAAGCGTAATAATTCCAATACTGTATACCACACCAAACTTCAACTCGAGTCACCAATAAAATACGGATAAAATCAAACACATAGTATATTAAATTGCATTACCAGATTGTGTATTCATTCAGTTAGAAACGTGGTTAGAAACAGAACTAACAGTAATATTGTAAAGACAGAAGAGCACCATCAACGACGGTATACATGAAAACAAATTTCATTAGAGGCAAAATACCTTTGCGGAACTGTTAAATTTACTGAGCAGCAAATGATAAAATTTCTACTGGCCACAATAGGCGAAAATTTCAACGTTGGCAGTGCAAATTCTAATTTATTGGAGACAGTCAATAACGTAAAAAATCAATGGATTATCAACAAGAATACTTTTTAAAACGTAATCGACAAATCAAATTCAACGGAGTGTTTACATTTAGAAATAATAAGTTAACAACAACAATTTTCTTGTTAAATTTTGTTTAAAATGACGCAAATTTTGATAAATTCTTTCTTCAAAACGAAAAAATTTTCATTTGATATAAAACCAGATTGTCAACCAATGCAAATAAAATTTCCAAGTGTGAAGTCACAAAATAATTTACAATTTTAATATACCGTCTCAAGTAACACTAACTAAACAAATCCAATATATACAAATTAAATATAAATTTATCAATTCTAATTATTTAATCGTTTGCAAGATTTTGACACAAGCAGATTGTACACTTAACAGTGTTTTCTTGATATTTGGTTTACAAGATCGTCATTTAAAAAAATATCAATTTCATCAACAGGAGGAAATCAAACGAAATTCACAACAAGCCCACACTTTCAAAATTTGATTTGCACTACGCAAACAATCAAATTTTAAATTTTAACTAGAAAGCTGCTGAACAGTTCTAACAAATTTATTAAAAGTAGACCAACTACCAGAACCGGGAGACGGGTGTATGAAACATTTTCTTCCAATGTAATAAATATATCATTGCTGCAGTAAATACTTATTTGTAAAAACATCGAAATCGTACGATTAAATTTTGCGCATAATAAAATCACTACCAAGAAAATTTATGTTTGGTATATTAATGGTTTTAATTCCACCACGCACAAATGACAAAATTTAAAACAGGCGACTGTATTGATAATTTTCACAAATAAAAATAAATTGGTAAAAATGACTGCAGTGTTCCGCATCAGTAAAATCTGACAATCATTTTTAAAAATTGCAACAGGGAGTGCATTCGTGAGTGAAAATTTGACCAAAATAAAAAATTTTCACTAATAAAAAACCTAACCCTAACCTAATTTATAAATTTAACAAAAATTTACAAATTTACAAATTTAACAAAAATTTACAAATTTACAAATTTAACAAAAATTTACAAATTTACAAATTTAACAAAAATTTAAAAATTTAACAAAAATTTACAAATTTAACAAAAATTTACAAATTTAACAAATTATTTTGCCTATTCGTTAAATTTACCACATTTTTTCATTATATACAGTTCAAAAATATAACCAAACTTCCAATCTAAGTTACAATATACGTGTTTAGTTAATCATTCGCAAACTATGAATTATTTAATACCCCACTTACAGAAAACTTGTCCGACCGAACGTCGGTAAAGCTTGAAAAACAAGCACCACACCGTACGCTAATTTTAAAGTTTTGTGTCCGGTAGAAAACTAAAAATGTAACAAATTATATTTTGTTCCTAAAATTCAAAAGCAGACTAAACAAATTATCACGTAAGTGAACCTAAATTCAATTTAATACAGACAGAGCCATGAAAGGATGCAACAACGCTAATACACTTGAACTTTTAAAATAGTTGAATTGTCAATACAAATTAAAAACAAACCTGACACTATTTTAAGCTGCTTTTTAGTGACAAATCGATTCGACAGAAATGATAATCAACGGGAAGATTGATGTATTACTGGTACCTAAATATAGCTAATATTTAAAAAAAAAAATTACAATCTAAATTGAGAATAAAAATAACTTTGTATTTGTCTGACAACTGCAAAAACTGCTTAAGACACGTTTTAAAAATTTTTTGCAATTGTCACCTCGATGAAATGCATGATCGAAATACCATAGTTCAAATTTACAATTTAGAACACAATTTTCATTGCCAATGTTCGTAAAAGAACCCACGCGAAGAGTACAAATTCTTTTGAAGAAATTTATAAAACAGACTTTTAAACGGCAATTAATTAAATAAGGAAGTGATAGATTTTGGTTCTGCACAATCCTGCACATGCTCCCGGAAACAGACATTTGCTTCGCTCGAGTGTTGTAGAATATTTACGACAGCCAACAATTTTTAAATTATTTTTACAAATTATAAATAAAAGTTGTAAATACTGAACGGTTAATCAGAAAAATATTGAATTGAAATTCGTAATAATACTTTGACAGAATTTATCCAAATTTAGCGTAAAAACTAAATAAAAACGATTCAGCCAAACGCATTTAAATTCACTACAAGAGAAAAAATAATACATAAAAACAAATTTTGGAAATTTTCTGCAGTAAATGACGGTATCAATAACTTTGAAATCGTCACTAATACTTCACAACTAACACTGAAAATTGATATCGTCACTACTCGCGTATGATGTATTTTGGCGAGAAATACTGAAAAAAATCTTATCACACATTAGAAATTAATACAAAAAGTCACTCCAATGTCGCAAAAATATGCAAATTGATAACTAAGATTACTTTACAAATTTATGTAATATCACAATATTTTGCGCCACAAATTCGAATTGTAATTAAATACCAAACAATTGACAACAAAAATTAATCACAAGAGAAACACTCCTCGTATATAAAACGGTTTGGATGCTCAACAACGTAAATCTTTCGGCGAGGAGTTTAAAGAAACACGTCACAAGTTGAAATTAATAACACAAATTACTCAATAAAATCGACATCGGAATTTGCTAAATTTTGTCTACAATTTTTAACGCTAAACACACGTCCACATCTTGTACTCTAGTGTTCTGTATTTCGAATGCTCACGCTAATCGAACGTGCCCACGCGGGACAATGGCGGTTGATTTTTACGTTTTGGTACGCGCATCCCATTTATTGAAAAATTTGTGAATTTTAGTCTACATAAATAAACAATTAAATTTATTCCATTTCGACATCAGAATTTCCTGGAAATTAGTAACCGAAAAAAAATTGAGTATTTAAGTAACTGCTAAATCATCCACAAAAAATTTGCAACGAAATTCTGGGAACAAGCTGTGGTACAAGAGAACATCAGGTTCATTAAAAGTTATTTTACTAATTACCGATTATTCAAATTACCCAATGTTACCTACGCAGTATTTCCATCGGTTTGCAACGAGCTTTATTTACCTCTGAACAAACATCGTGAATTTATTAAACTGCAGTTAAGATAAAACAAATGAAAATGTTGCATTGCTTTGCCTCAGTTGCAGTTTTTGTGCAATTCTTCGATTCACAATTGTCACCAAATTGCATAATATTAAAAAAATTATTTTTGACGATATTTCAAAAACAAAATGAAATATGAGTACATTCACTAAAACCCAAACACAAACTGACTCATGGTTATCTGGTTGGTTAAATTCTAATAAGGTTGCAAAATTATCAAAGGTTTAACAAGACGCGAAAAAGATTTTTCCGTTTCTGTTATATTAAATTCTGATCTATGGAATTTTAAGATTAATTTCAAATATCAATCCGTAAACTATTTTCGCGAAGTTCATTGGTCTGATAATAATTAAAATTAATTAAGTTAATAGGGCTATAGACAGTTAAGCTTAGCAATCAATAATTTAAAAAAATTTCCCAACGTTTCAAAACTCCGAAAGTACGGGATTACAAATGAATCATTTATCTCACTCTGACTCCAATAATTACGGTATCCAACTCAATCAAACTCAACTTTTAAACATTAATACTTAAAAAACACTGTTGTGCGATATATTATAAATACAATTTTACCATTATTGGTAACAAAATTTCCTTCGGCTACCTTTCGGAGAAGAGGTTTAAACGCACAATCGAACACTTTCGTATAAAATGGCGACAGGTAATACCACCATTAGCACCATCTGGCGCCCGGTTACGAACACGACTGTGACGTACTCGACCCATAATGCTAAGCGCAAACAAAAACAGTTGAGAAATCAACAAAGAGTTGGCTTTTCTGCATCAATAAAACCAACAATTATTGGCTTAACGGTTAAAGGTTTTAACGATGTTTGAAAATCAAGACATGTTCAAACAAATTTTTTATATTGAATCAAACTGACTTAAAATAAAATTAAAAATTTATCCTTAACTTAAGACAATATTTTCCGATAATATTAAGTAAGATATGTTAAATCAAAACAAGTGAATGCAATCTGTGCAAAATTATTAATTTTAAATCCAGTACAATTAAAACCATTTCATTGTCGGAATTTGAAGTAAAATTTACTTTTCAATTCCAGAAGGCAGAACCAAATTGCAAATGTGATTCCTTTATTATTGAACAAGTAACAGTTCATTAAAGTGAAACACGAGTAAAGTGTAATTTAAATTTAAATAAAATGTCAGAGAAAAAACAACTTTTAAATATGCCAATATCGTGCTGCAAATACAAAGATTTCAACTCAAATTCCAAACCAACTGAAATGTCGTTTGCCATTTGATTTTTAATAAATGCATTAATAATCAGTAAAAATAAATACAGTATTAATGATTAATCGGGGTTTACGACATAAACGTAACAATTTTATAACTCTACTGTTAGTCGGAATATACCCTGCAGAAAAGTAAAAAATTCAAACGTGCGGAAAGAAAGAACGAACGAGAAAGAAAGAACGAACGGGGCAACCAACTTAAAAGATAAAAAATTTAATATTATCACTGCATAATTTAACTAGTTTTAAGATTCGTAGCTATTACCTTATAAATAATTTTCACATTGGTCGACATTTTCAGTACTCAATACTCAGTATTTTAAATTCAGAGATAGTTGGAGATAGTTCTGAACTTAGTTAAATTCAAAACTAAAAAAGTAATATCAAACCACCATCAAAGAGGACAGATATAAATCTTTTAAATCAACACTTTACAATTTATAATAAAATTGAGAAACTACCTGTGATAATTTGTATAACAAATGATATTAAATCACATATCTAGAAACAAGCATCGAACGGATATCAATTTGCGATAAATAAAGATGTTATTTCAAATCTGAAGTCTTCAAACTCAATAATTAAAAAAATCACAAAATGTTCTTAAGAATAAACTCTTCATCAAATTTCAAAAGAAGTCAAGCGTACATTATGTACGAGGTTTTCTTCACTCTTAATTTGTTAAACGTTAAACCAGCGCAGCAAAGTTAAAATACAATTCAATGAATTTTATTTTTTACGTACGACAAAAAATAAAATCAGTCTTCAGCGAGCTCATTGTGGTCATGTTAAGTAAAAATTTATGACAAATTTACTCAAATTCTTGTGACAGGCAAAATGTTTTTTTGCTGTTCCAAGATTTTTAAATAAACAACAAATTCAATGAAACCATTGCATCAAACCGTAACAGACGGTTATAAGTACAAAATGAAATCAATTTCAGGAAAATTTAAAACTATTTTAACAAAGTTTGCTTTCTGTGGTGAATGAAAAAAACAAATTCTCAGATGTGCAATGTTTCGCGTCAAAACTTCGCCATGTGACAAGAATACCAAACGACTAATTTTCATCCTAATATTGTAAAATAAAATCACAATACATTACAATTAATTCCAAATGTAAACGTAGATTTCAACGTTAAACGTCATCCATTAGACATCGAAATTAAACATTCACTCGTTCAAAATTTTCAGATATCAGTCCGTGACTACATTTGACGGATAAACATAACGGATAATCCATCTTAAACGAGTACAAGTATTTAAAATAGAATATAACAGAATTTTTTCATGCTTAATCTGTTACTCACAATTCGTTTTAACACCACTAACTTTTTAAAATGTTAAGTTAAAACAAACTTAAAATTTTCGTAACAAAAAATACAAAAATCATCAATTTACTTGGCACAAGTTTAAAGTTACAAAATTTAGGATGTTTAGTCTAATTTTTACACCTCCACCCTCAGAAAAATTTACATTTTATAAATAAAAATAAATTTTTTTTATTGAGATTTTAGTATCAGTTAATATACTTCAGAAAATACAAATTTTGTAAGCTTAATAAATTGATAATTCAATCATAAACGGAAGCGACGATTTTCAACTGTTCATTATCCACCACGGTGCAGACAAATCTGTAACATTCTGCATCACTAAACGAATAACAAATTTATCTTTTCACAAAACCAACAGCTCTCTAAAATTCGCTACTTCAAAATTGCCGGAAATATTTCGTTGCAATGAACATTTGTTATGATAACTAACATAAAGCAACAATAACTCTCCTCTTTGCGAAAACAAGTTTTACATCTCTGGTCGAGATACGAAATAAAAAACATACGCTGACCCACCTACGAAGTACGGTATTAATCCTGCATTTTCATCTGAAAAAAATAGCGATACTGCGTAATATCTTTAGTTCCGTGACAATTTTCAAGGAATGCCCAAGAAACAATTAAACTATTCGTCTTTAAATTACATTTTAAGAAATATTTTTGTTAAAATACAATGTACTGAAATTTTCTTAATAAAAAATTCAAAAAAAAAAAAATTTACTTTGCACAAGTTTAAAGTTACAAAATTTAAGATGTTTATCCTAATTTTTAGTACCACAGTTAATTTACTCTAGAAAATACAAATTTTATATACAAAGAGGGAAAATCTTTCGCAACGGTTGTAAGATTATTGACAGTCAGAAAAACGGATTAATTAATTTGTTTTAGTGCAAATACTGTGTAACAACTTCGAAATATACATTGCAGCCTTCCCATTAAAAAAAATAATTTCATAACATTTACAAAAATATTCGTTGAATCATCATTCGTTTTGAATTTAGCGCAAAAACTGAATAAATGATTCAGCCAAACGCATTTAAAATATGTATACAGTAAACTAATTTTGGAAATTTTCGGTAATAATACTTTATAGATTTTCAGTGTTAGTTTACAATTAACACTAAAAATCTGTAGGGCTAAATTTACATTAATTCCCATTACTGAGTGTACGTCATAGCTCAATAATTTTCTCTCTAAGCTTATTAAGTTGATAATCAATTTCAGTCGAAAATAGAAGCCACTTTAAAGGTTCTTCATCCATAACGAGCAGACCTGCAACACTAAACGAAAAACAAATTTATCTCTTCACAAAACCAACAAAACCAAAAATTCGCTACTTCAAAATTGCTGGAAATATTTCGTTGCAATGAACATTTGTTATGGTAACTAACAAAAAGAAATCTTCATCCCCAAAATGTCACCGATGTTACTCACTACAACCAAATTTACAGTAAATTTCGAAAAGTACCGCAACAGTAGCGCATCCTTTCAAAATAAAATGCTAACGTGCATCTACGATATTACACAAGTTAGCAACAATAACTCTCCTCTCTGACAAAACAAGTTTTAGATCTTGGTCTCGAAAAACGGTATTAATCTTGCATTTTCACCTGAAAAAAATGTAAACACAGTAACAAATCACCTAAATACCACAGAACAATCTGTCTACACCGAAAAGTCAGTGAAATTAAAGAAAATTAAAACCAAAACGTGAATATTCTGTGAATTTTCGGTGCAATATTTATTCAAGAAATCATTTTATTGTAAATCAAATCTCCTTGCATCAAAGACAGTTAATCTACAAAAATGTCAATTGAGTTTGCTAATAGAATTAATTAAAATGCATTTACCTGTATCTAACACAATACAATCCCATAAAATTAACTGGAGGAAATAACTACGTAATAAAAACTGCTGGTGTTGATTTACCGTTTCACCTATTCTTAAATCATACTAGCTAAACGCTGTAAAATACAACAGTTGAATTAACTATAAAATAAAACAAATTTAACACAATAATGAGTTAAAATTTCGCAAAATACCTTACGCGCAAACAAAGAACGTAAAAACACTCCGACAAAATAAGGCACTCACTAAAAATCTTCACACTAAAAAATTACAAAATGTTGTAGATACAAGTAACAGATTAAATTAATTGTAACAATAATTGTAAAAATTGGTTTAGAAAGTAAAATTTAACAGTCTGAGATACTTGAAATCAAATTTTACAACACTTGTTTTAATATAATTCGTTATAAAATTCATATCTAACGCAACTTTTCATTTCACCTTCTGCAGACACTAAAAAATTTTTAAGCTACAATTCTGCAAATGGTCAAACCGGCCTCTACGTAAACCATGTAAAGGTGAGCAAAATCCTCACTTAGCTGACATGGATTATGTAATCCGTCATACATTTGTTTATAAATAGCTAGATAACGAGATTTGTAATTTCAAAATCAAATCTTTCCGCGACGTCAAAGGACAACGGGTAACATGAGCAACAAAACAAACAATTATAAAATCATGAAATTTGAACGCAGTTTTGGTCTGAAATTCAATTTACATGGTGCAAGAAATTCGTCAACATGTTTTCTTTAAATAAAACCTTGCACCTTACTTACAAATTTATCAGAAATTACAAATCCTGATTAACTGCAATCTCATCACAATTCGAAATACAGACAAACAGGTATTAATGATTACAAAAACAATTCAGGTCTCCTTTGGAAAAAATTACCTAAGAAAAGTAAACTACAACATACAAAACTCCGAGACTCCAGGAAATTTCAAATGTACAAATGGAATAACACACTTCCGGTAACATGAGTCTACAATATGCAGATACCACATGGGCATATTAAAACCATCAAATAATAAGCAAAATTTGTCACAAGTTTGTTTCCAAGGTTAATTGTATTTTTACAATCTCTCCTATCCCAAAAACAATGTTTGACACTGTCTCATAAATAATTGACAACACCACACAAAAAATTTTCACCTTAACCAAAAAAAATTTACATTTCATTTACAAAAAATTTAAATTTTTATTGGGATGTTCTACAAACCTAAACCTACAAAACTGATTAATTTATTCTAATTGATTAAAATAAGGGTAAGTTAATCAGTTATAATAAATTACGGTACTAGTTTTATAAACTTGAATAAATTCAACTTCTTTCAAACATTAAATCCAGACAAGTTACAACTGCCTTCTCGAACAGAGTTAACGCCGTGTAACAAAATTAACAGTTTTACACTCTAAATACTGTAAAATTACAAACTTCAAAATCCGAAATTTTGAACAACTTAGCGATAGATGAGGACGGGTGAATTTTTTATGACTGAAAAGTAAATTTTCAGTGATTTAAAAACACTTAGCAATCGTTTTAAATTTGCCTTTTTGATTGTTTGTCTGCTTTTACAGGCTCACTCGCAACAAAAATCTGCAAATCCCATAAACACCATATTGCAAAATATTCAAATTTACTTTACTTTACATTTTTCAACATTACTGCATACAATTGGCGCGAGTTTTCATGTAATTCTAGCAATACAAAATTTACGTCTACAATTATTTCAATATTTAAAACGCTTTACTTATACATTCAAGATTAATCTCGAAAATCTGAACTAGGTTTCTTAAACCTTGACAATTTTCAAAGAATTTAACAAAATCTTGTTTTTTATTCTAGATTAGCATTTTAAAATAAACTCGAATGAAATTAAGCGAAATTCATAGAAGTATTATACGGTATCACAATCGCGAGAAAGCAGAAATCGTCGTCACTACTTACGGTACTTTAAGGTTGTGATTCCGTACAATGTACATGTTCAAATACACCAAACGGCCATATTCAACAATTTATAAAATAACAAAATAAAAGTTCGTACGTTCAAAAATTGTTACAAAAATACGATTATCAATTGAGTGAAACGGTCGAAATGTAAAATAATTTTAACTGTCCGCCTCAAGCAAAATTTAAGTTAAAAAAATGGTTTAAAAACACAAAAGTAAATCAAAACCACAAAACTTAAGATTCTAATTGATAAAATAGAGTAAATTCTTCAATTCTAATTACTTAT
>JAQIWS010001224.1:0-12646 GCA_034696085.1 Stigmatogaster subterranea | reverse complement strand
ATCCAACTCTCACCTTTTCGTGGTCCCCAGGATAAACCCATGGTTTCATGGGGCTAACGAGAGCTCTGGTTGTTTTACATTATTGTTTAGTACAATATTTGGTAAGTACGTTAATTCTTTATTTTTTTCATACTGAGAAATTTTTTTAAAAATTTTAAATACAGTATTTATCTCTTTCTCCTTCAAATTGCATAGAATATACTGAAGTAAGACCATGGTAAGACTGGATTCGAGCTAAATTCGGCGAAAATTGCGCGTTTTTGTAATTGAGGCGATTTTGAAGTCACTCGCCGCGAGGAGTGCTACTGTGTTTGTAACACAATCGTGATACTGGTTCGTATATGTGTGACCCTTAGTATCCCAGGTGCGGCCATGTTGTTGTTAAACTAGTCGGAATTTTGTGGCCGACGAAATAATTTCAAGGTTAGCGTTAAAATCTGGTAAATAACAGATTAAAATACATTAATTACTCATCAAACTTTCTTTTAAAAATGTAGTACAATAATAATAACGAGCTTTATCGCAATATTTTCATAGAATTTTAAAAAATTGTAAATTTTTCACGCACAACTTGATACGAAAGCCATCGATTTTTGTTATTATTTTTTAATAATACCAATAAATAACATGTGCTAAATGTTAGTAACTATCCAATATTTAATATTTTTCATTACTCCTTAAGATAAAGATAATTTCGACGCGAGGTTGTACCCAATCATACAACTCTGACGTGTGTAGTTGACGAGATGAATCTTTCGCTGTGGAGGAGATATGGCAAATATTTGTTGTCGTCGAGGTGTGCTCGCATAAACGTCGCGCGTTTGCTGGACTTTTATTGCTATTCGGGCGCTAGGCGTAATTTGCACGTCCGGCGTCTCGAATTTGCGCAACTTACGAAAGAGGACGTCGATCATTTCGCCACCTTTCTTCGTCCCCACGAGATGGTTTCTGATGAAAACGATTTAGTACCCTATAACCGGGACTGGCTCGGACGTTACGTAGGTGATTGAATTTAAATCATCGACGAACTTCTTTTTTTATAATTCGAATATGTTGCGTCATTGGCGAATTTTAGGTAAAAGCAAATTAGTTCTAAAGCCTCGGTCGACCGAACAGGTGGCTCACATATTGAAGTACTGCTCCGAAAAATCTTTGGCGGTTTGTCCTCAAGGAGGAAATACGGGTTTAGTCGGTGGTAGCGTGCCAGTTTTTGATGAGATAATAGTCAGCACCGCGAATTTGAATAAAATCATAAAGTTCGACGATTTGTCAGGTGATAAATACGATTTAAAAATTTAATACAATTTTGTTTAAACGGAATCTTTGTAGGAATATTGATATGCGAAGCTGGATGCATCCTCGAAAATCTACAAGAGTTCGTTTCCGACCAATCGTACACCGTACCTTTAGATTTAGGTTCCAAAGGTAGTTGCCATATAGGTGGAAATTTGGCGACGAATGCGGGCGGATTGCGGTTAGTTCGATACGGATCTCTACGAGGTAACGTCCTCGGCTTGGAAGTGGCAAGTATCGATCCAGTCGCTCCGTCGACGACCTTGACTCGATTTAATTATAGGTCTACGGGGTAACGTAGGTTTTGCCGTCCGGGGAAATACTAGATTGCATGTCCGCGATGCGTAAAGATAATACCGGTTACGATTTAAAGCAGTTGTTTGTTGGATCGGAAGGTACTCTCGGAATCATCACAAAGGTATCGCTATTATGCTCTCCAAAGCCAAATTCCGTCGCCGTTGTTTTCTTAGGTACTAACCCCGTTGTAGTCATTCGAAACCAGAGTATAAAGTTTTGTTTAATAGGTTGTTCTACCTTCGAGGATGTTTTACTGACGTACAGAATAGCGCGCAAGCAGTTAGGAGAAATTATATCTTCCGTCGAGTTCATGGATCACGAATGTATTTTGCTAACGGAGCGCAATCTAAAATTGAAGCCGCCGCTTTCTCCTCATTCATTCTACGTTCTGATAGAGGTTGCTGGTGCGTGTGCTCAGCACGATCGAGAAAAGCTGGATAGTTTTCTCGAAGATGCTTTGAAACGAGGATTTATTAAGGATGGAATATTAGCCACGGATTCTCGCCATATCAAGGTGAGCGAAAACCCGTGAATCGAACGATTGAAATGTTATAGGCAATTTTTAAACCAACGTTACAGAATTTGTGGGCAGTTCGTGAGAAGATAACTGAATCGCTAAAATTAGATGGCTTCGTATATAAATACGACGTTTCTCTCCCCCTCGCAAATTTTTACGAACTTGTCACTCGAACGCGCGCGCACTTGGGGAATTCTGTTAATTTGTGTTGCGGATTCGGTCACTTAGGAGATGGAAATTTGCATTTGAATATTGGAGCGACTCATTTTTCGGAAAACATCGAGCGAAAAATTGAATCCTTCGTTTTCAATGAAATTTCTGAGTGGGGTGGGAGTATTAGCGCTGAGCACGGAGTGGGATTTATGAAAAGGCATCATCTTCACTACAGCAAAAATCAGTGTGTCATTCGTGCAATGAAAGAATTGAAAACTATTTACGACGCTAAATGTATTATGAATCCGTACAAAATGCTGCCGTAACTTTCATGTTACGCATTGTATTTTTCTAATTACGTAATTAATCAATTGATTAAACGAATTCTTAAACGAACAGTTTTTCTTGCAGAGATTGTGGGAATGTCGAGAACGGTTGGCTGAAGCGCAAAAGATGGACGGATATGTGTACAAATACGACGTATCGATTAGTCTCGAAAACTTTAATGATTTTGTGACCGTTCTCAGAAATCGCGTCGGGGACAAGTGTATTTGCTGCGTAGCGTACGGGCACCTCGGAGACAGCAATTTACACTTAAATTTTACATCCGCGATTCACGACGAGTTCATCGAGAGGACAATCGAACCTTTTATTTTTGAGGTGGTTCAAAAACTGAAAGGCAGCGTGAGTGCCGAACACGGAATCGGACAGAAACATCGAGTTAACATCAAGTACAGTAAAACTGAGAGATTATTGTCCCAAATGGAAAAGATTAAAGGTCAGTACGATCCAAAAAGAATTTTGAATCCTTACAAAATATTGAGCTTTTAACTGTAATCGCAAAGTGGGGCAAAATACAAATTTATTGATGATCTAATAATCTATTTTAATTTACAATTAACGGTAAAGAATCTTACTGTGATAATTTTGTCGTCAGTAAGCGAGAAAAAAAATAAAAACAGTAAGTTTGATTCGTATTTGTCAAGTTTTGAAATTTAATTACTACCGCACACAATTTTTTTGCAATGTATAATTCCATCTAAGAAGTGAAATTTTTGCATAATGTGTAATTTCAAACGACTAAATGAAAAAGTGCTAAATCATCAGTAACATTTTGTTATTCTTTTTTCTCAACTTTGAACATTGGCTTAAGATATTTAAAAACAACGGGAGAAATCAACAGCCAACCGACAAATAATATGTGACCTACGAAGTACAACGATTTATATACCTGTAAAAGAAAGAAAAAATTTATGTTATAAGCTTCCGGTTGATTGTACGTTAATTAGAAATCTCGATAAATCGCACCTGCCACCATTTGTACGATTTTAAAAATACAAAGGGAATCAGACAATATCCCATGAAAACAGTCACGTAAACTTTGAGGAAAATCCACACAACTGGTTTCACCGTCGGCGAATAAAAAAAATCACGTAGGCGTGGAATCCGTTGGATTATTAGAGCAATCTGCGCAACAACAAAAAACATGTTAAACGGGAAGAAATAATTCGCTAGTTTTCCTCGAAAAAACATACGTCTCGCTCAAACTTCATTACGGTAAATTCGAGGAAAAAACACATGTAATATCCTGAGTGCAAACCGTGCCACACAGCTAAAAATAAAAGCGCCACCGCTTGGGATAATAATTTGTTGCCCAAAAATTTGAGACGTTTAAAGACATAGCTGAAAAAAAATTCAAATTACGCGTTAACTTTTAAACTACGCCCGAAAATTAGATTTTTACTTACTGAGCGACCCACACGTTGGTGTTGATGTTAAACGCCTGAATAATTTCTCCAAAAGTTGTACATCCTTCGTATCGTCTGACTTTGAAATTGGCGCATCCATCCCACAAATGGGATCCGTTTTCATCTTTGCCGTTATACGTAAGCCCAATGAGAATGCACGAGCCTTCCTACGAACAAACAAGAACGCTGAATATAAAGCGGCAAATTTATCAAATTTGAGCAGTCTTCGTGCTGTACTAACTTACTGCAATGAGCCAGCAAGCGATGTATTTGTACAAAACGACTTTTCCCCACAATCCGAGGCCGAGAAGTTTCAGATAAATTGGTAAACTCTACAAAATTTCGATTTCATTCGCGCATTTTTAGCTTTGATTTGATAATCTAACTCACTTGATAATACTCCGATACGACGAAAACGTCGGGCAAGATACGAGACAAGATTTGGAAAAGAAAGAGATATAAAGCTCCGCTGCCTCCTCTTATCAATCCTGGAATTACGCTATTAAAAAAAACAGTACAAGGAATGAAAATGAAGAGCGTCGTTCGAATAAGCGACAGTTAAAAGTTAAGCGAAAGCGAAAGTAACCGGGGGTTGTTAACGGGTGAAAAATTAATAAAGGAAGCTAGCCGAGTCAATATTTATTCGTTACCACGACGGTAGTTGTCCGTTGCTTTTATCAGTTAAAACCCCGCGGATGAAATCCTGATAGCGTCTCATGGGAAACTGGGGAAGAAGAGTAGAACGTGCCGAGTGAATAAGAGGGGAAGATGCGATGCTTGTTAGTTGTTCGACATTCACGGGCTAATTAACTGTGGACTTACTTGAGGGCCGACCATAAATCCACCGAAAAAATATGTGTGACTCGCTATTTCCAAAAACGAGGGTATTTTACTCAAGGCGGTTTTCTTTTGTTCGCTAGATAGTTTTTCCTGCAGGATTAAAATCAAATTTAATCATCATTTGAAACCGTGCGGATAAAATAATGCCTACTGGATTTTGATATCCATCGTACACGTCGTAAGTTAGCCCTGAAAGAATATCGAATGTCGGGTGCATTGTCTATTGTTTTTGTTATTTATTTATTTATTTACTTTATCTTTTATATTTGAGAAAGACCAACGGCTTTACCACTCACCTATTAACCTCAATGTTAAAACGCAATGTGGCATGCTCCACGTAATATCGTAATTTTCAGTTCCGGTGTAATAATAACCGACCAAAAGATATAGCTGTCGACATCAGTTTAAGGACATTTAGACAGATTTTTCGACATCGACGCTGAAATTTAGAGACTTACCATATTGAAAGTGAAAGAAAAAATAACTGAAAAAATTGTGCCACCGACGATTAAAAGCGAGATGTAGAGTATCGTAACGCATATCAGCGAATGAATTAAATCATTGCCTAAATTGTAAAAAGAAATCAACTTAGTGGATGGGAAAAATTTAAACACTGCAATTCAGGTGTAAGATAAAAAAATGTCTTTACCGTAATTGAAATAACCTATGCTTAATCCGCACACGGCAAAAAATATGTGTTGTAGCGTTGCATTTTTGCCGAATAATGTGTGTCGATGCAATAATGCTAAAGGATAGCCTTAAACGAAATGTATTTTCTCGTTGTTGATCGGTATCGTAACAATAACGCGTTCTTATCAACGAGTTTACACCCACGATTGCGGGAGAAAATTTCATATTTACCTAGAAGAATTGAAATTAATAACCTTAGCGCTGGCTCGGACGCGCCTAATAAAGCCGCTAACGATGCCAAAACACTCCGCGAAGCCCAGTCGCTTTCCATTTTAGCTTCGATTATTAAAAGCTCATCGTTGAGCTAAAAAATGTGGATTCCCTGCTTTCACGATCTCGAGTCGTTTGAGAGCGGGTACTTCCTCTTCGTGACGACGTTTCCTTCTTTTCACTTTCAATCCTTCGCGTTGCCGAACCGAGTACGCGTAGCATTGGTCGATATTTATCTTCACGTCACGTCTGATGACCAGTAGGGAAGGTAATTATTAAATTAATGACGATGCGGGTATGCGGGCATCGCGCACGCGTGGTCGTCAACGTCATCCGATCGATGGTGGAGAAAGATGACGATAGCGCCAAATTCAAGTTGCGTGAGTTTTCGAAATCACTCCCTCGGAATTGGCGGAAATCGTCGATTACGACGAATTTGCTACGCTTCTAATCCCGACGAAATAAACGTTATTTATTTTAAGGGCTCGTGATGCGAGCTTTTACGCGAGTCGATTCTCAGAATCAAAATTAGTCACAAATTTTTTCCCGTCATTCCTCGCAGAGCTACTTCCGAGTCCGCCATTTTTCTACTTACTTCCTGAATGTTCTAACTTTTGGAGGCTGTCGAAAATACCCGTTTTCTGCAACGCAACCGTGTCGTTCGGCGTTCGAATTAGCGAGACATGAGTTGCTACATTCAAGTAGCGGAGGATGAGAACGAAGAACCCATCGAACTGCCGTGCGAAGACGATGGTACATTATTGTTGACAACATTAGCCGCGCAATTTCCAGGCACGTGCGGCTTAAAATACCGAAATATGGACACAGGAACTGTGCGGGGAGTCAGATTAGCGGATGGCAGGCTACATCCTCCAGAAAGTGGCTGGGGAAATATCGTTTACATTTGCGTTTTCCCTAAAGGTAGGCAATTTCCGTCGAGACGTTTTTCGATTGATGCGATGAACTTACCCGAGTGTATTTTGTTGCAGAAAACAAGAGGAAATCGGACGAGCAGTTAGAGAATTCTACCGCAAAAACTAAAAGAATGGAGATGAAGCAAAAGTGTTCCGATCTTATAGTTCTAGGATTACCGTGGAAAACGACCGAACAGGAACTTCGGGAGTATTTCGAACCGTTCGGAGAAGTATTAATGGCCCAGGTGAGTGGGCATCGTGAATTAGAGGAAAAAATAATGCGTCGTTTTAACACGAATTTTTTTAATCGTTAAGGTGAAAAAAGATCCCAAGACGAGTCAATCGAAAGGTTTTGGATTTATCCGATTCGCCAATTACGAATCTCAAATGCGTGTTTTGGCTCAGCGACACATGATCGATGGCCGTTGGTGCGACGTGAAAATCCCAAACTCTAAAGTAATCGAATGGAAAAACGATGTATCTTGCGCGCTGATATTGTTTTTGTTATTCCTCGTGTAGGAAGGTCATTTCCCTCCAATGTGCCGTAAAGTGTTTGTCGGCCGGTGCACCGAAGATATGACGGCTGACGATCTGCGTGAGTATTTCTCAAAGTTTGGAGAGGTAACAGACGTGTTTATTCCCAAACCTTTTCGGGCGTTTGCGTTTGTCACCTTCATGGATCCCGAAATTGCGCAAAGTTTGTGCGGGGAAGATCACATAATAAAAGGGAACAGTGTACACGTGAGCACGGCAGCACCCAAAAACGATTCTTCTCACAGCGGCCCGTTTGGTCGAGGCCCTGGGAGAATGGATCCTAAAACCTCAGGTACTTTTGGGTCTCAACATCACGGGTCCCTAAATAGCGCTAGCATGGGGTCCGCTAGCGGCTGGAATCAGACAGGTATGCACGGTCGAGCTAACGATATTCCTAATTTGGCTTCGTTAGGGAGCAGTTTAGGGCTAGGTGCGGGAATCGGAGGAAGCGGCCAGGGGTTGACGAGCAATCAAAGCGTCAACACGAATCCCGCTACTCTAGGCATGAGCGCCTTGAACTTGGGCGCCGCTCTTCCCCTAAGTTCCGCGATGGTCGCTGCTGCCCTCGGTCAAGCCGGTTGGGGAATATTGGGAAATTTACAAGCGCAGGGTGGTCAAGACGGGGGACCCACGTTCGGTGCTGGACAAAACAGCGGCACCGGCGGAGCTCCCGGTGCCCCGTCGTCGGGGGCTGGGAGTAACCCGGGTGGTTTGTTTAGTTGGATTTCGCAAAATCAGGGCGCGGGTGACGCCGGAGGTCCGACGAGTCAGGGTGGAGGCACTTGGCCGCAAAGAGATGGCAAATCAGGGTTTAGCATGTCGATTACACCGTAGGACGGTGGGCGATTGCCTCCACTTTTATTCGACTTTTTTGTTTTGTTTTTATTATCGACATCCCATTCGAATCAGGTTTACTAGGTTATTAAGTGTTATTCATTCATTCACAAAGAGGTTTTATCTGTGCCTGTGCAATTTAGAGTGCATAAAATTGAATAACGAAGAGTTCAAATAGTTCGTGTTCGTTTCGAATTTACTTTTTATTTGTGTGAAAAAGATAAGAGAAAGTGGATATTGTAAATTAAGCTGTGAGGAATGTGGACAAACGCTTTAAATAGAATGGCAGTTGTGTTACTAACTTCATTATTAGTATTAATTATGCAATTCAGAATTTATTAGATCGATTTACGTTACTGGAATGTGAGTGGCAAAATGAGAATTTGGCTCGCGTGAATGATTTGAGACATGACAATCTCATTCTTCAGGTAAAATAAATAAATAAATAAATAAATAAATAATAACAATTCAAATCTTGTAAATGTGTTTCATTCCATTTTCGTAGCGTGTAAATAAGATATAGCTCGAGAAAAGAATTCTCCCTTTCTTGTTGGAAATCGCTTCTGACAAACACGAATAATACTCTTTAAAAAACTAAATAAGTTTCAATTACAAAAGTTAAGCAAAGTTTAAATTTTGTAAAACAAAAAAGATAAAAAAAATTATTACGTCCCTACAAAATTCTTACCAAGCTTTTTAAATATAGAAGTTGGTTGTTTAAAACCAGTCACGATCCTGCCCCCTTTTTTTGGACTGGCTTCCGTAACGAAAAATGGAAAGAAAACAATTTACAATTGTACGATAAGCTGTAGGAATATGTTTCGATCGCTGTTAATTGCGAGGTTCGTGATAAAGGCATAACATTTGTATAGATTGAGAAGGCGCGATCAGTTTTGAACCGTGGATGTTACGAGGGAAAATACTGTTCTCTATTTTAAAATATGAGTGGGAAAAATACAAATTAAAATGAAAAATGAAAAAAAGGGAAAAGAACAAATTTAATATATATATATTCTTCAAGTTGTACGCTGTTGCCCTGTTAAATATAATTTTGTTTTAATGTGATTCGTAGTGGCACAGAATTTTCTTCGTGTGTCGTCACTACTTCAGAGCTTGTTGTTATTTAAAAAAAAAAAAAAAAGTGTTGTTAGCTATCTATACATAGAGTGTGTATATGTACATACCTACTACGTAGAGTATTAGGTGTTACACCGAGTTTTATTATACCTGTACAAATTATCTTTTGTGTTTGCTAGTTTTAGAAATTAAGGAGTTTAAGAGAGAAAAAAAAAATTTAGTGAGGCAGAAACTAATTCCGAAACGCAATATAGTATTTGGACGACATCTCTAACGTTAAACAGCTGTACAGTTTGCTCAACCTTTAAGGAGCCTGCATTTTATTCTAAAACCACGACGAGAGAAAACTTTTTCTTTGCTCAAAGAGTGTACATGTTTGTTTGGTTTTCATACTGGTGATTTGATGGAAGAGGGAATTTTTGTATTACTCCCTGCCCCACCCCCTACTGGTGATGAGGAGTGATAAATTACGGAGAATGCTGCTGGTGACTCGTGATTGAATGTGCCTTACGATAGAATTGGGAAGCGCAGCTCTGAATGTGTGTGTTTAAGTATTTCAGACTCGCTAAGTTTTGGTGTCGCTGAAATTGTCATTGAGGACCCGATTTTCAACATCGAATCATCGGCTAACGGGGTACGTAGATAATTTCTGTGGGAAAAAATGAAACGAACGTGCATGCCCTGGTCTTAATTACGAATTCCCTTTCGATACTTTTCACCGCAAACATCAATATTTGCTTTTTTATTTCTTTTTATTATTATTACGATTATTGTTTCTTTGCTTTGTGGATGCTTTTCATTTTGTGTTTTACTAGACGTGGATTCTTCGCTGATTTTTGTGTGAGAGGCTAAAAGAAAGCAATGTCTATATATATTTTTTAAGAGAGTTCTAATTATCAGAGTGAGTGACTGTGTGTGCGCGTTTAAAATCTAATATCAAATCTTACAAAATTCTGTGTACCTGAAACACAAAAATAAACCGTAAAGCTATGAGAAGTACCGGAGAGTGATGTGATGTGCAACGTGTTGTCCCTTTGGATGCTGTTTGATTGGATTTCATTTTTAATCTGGCCCTCTTTCTTTTGGCAGTGTTTGGGGTCCTGTTTGAATGAGCAGTGCAATTGCGGGTGGGTGTGTGGACGTTTCCCTTCAATGTGGCACTCGCGAGACAAACAGGACACCTGTTATACAATCTCGGATCGAAAATTTTTGTTCGACTCGCTCCAGTATATTGATTGCCACATCACATTCTCTCATTTGATTAAAACAAATTTTAATTATTACATTCGTTATTAATTTTCTCTTTTTGCACCGAGATTTGATTTTTTTTTGGAAACATTCAAAATACACAATGAAAAAAGAAAATTTTTATTCTTAATTTTCGTCACATATGCACTTATCTCTGGTGTGGCAAATTTCAATTTCGATGTGTCCATTTACGAAACTTTGTAAATCTATCGTTTTGAGCACGCTTATCCGTCGCATCGAAGTGAACGTGCAGATTTTGTTTTTGTGGCTGAAAGGTAAATTAACCTTTTAGTCACGGGGAAAGCGAGCGTATCACTAGAACGACGTGTCGCGTGCTCTGACGAAATCGTTTTATCGTGTACTACGTTATGATAGTAAATAGTTGCAGCCACTTTGCAGGGAACGTTGATTGTAAGCGTATAGCAAACAGCCGAGAGAAGCTGTCTGTTATATGGAAGTGAGAGAAAAGAATTCTTTTTATCTTTAATTTTTCATTCTTCTCGGTTGTGATTACGATTTGTCAAAAAAGTATAATTGTAAGCGTCAAGTGGTTGATGAATGGTGGGAGTGTTATGTTTTGTACTACATATCCCAGAATGTTTTGTAGATGAGAATAGCTGTTGTTGAAGTGTGCTGTGTATATTAGTGATTGGAATATTTGAGACAAAACAAAGAATACATTTGCATGCTATTAATGTTAACGTACAGCAAACAAAATGTGAGCGATTGATTGACGTTTGAAAATAAAATCTCAATGTAAATTTATTTATTTATACTTTTTTCTTTTTTACACCATTTTATGCGAGCGCGTAGCGAAGAAATTTATTAGTTACAACCATTTGATTGAGCGTGTACAATTAATCACACATCCAGCAAGGCACGATAGGAGGAAGGATTAAGATAAGTCTTCGATGCAAAACGCATTCCGTGTACTGTAGTAAGTCATGATTTTTTTTGTAATTTTAATGTCATCCGATTTCAGCCATTATTGCTGATGATTCGTCGATTTGTCGAGGTACGAGTTATCCGCGTGATCGCTCAATGTCTGTAACGAGTTGTTTAGTATTAATGAAATTTGCTTCGTTTTGTATTTGGGTACTTTACTTTTCGTGCAAATTCTGGAAGTACAAACGCTGATTTGTGAACGTCGCTGTTGTAATAGCGCAACTTTAATCTGTCGCTTTCCTCGGGAGAAAATGTGTAGACCGGTTCGCGAAAATTTACGTTCTGCGAGTGGAATAGCGAAAACTGATATTTTCCCAAGAGCGAAATATTTTACGATTATTGTATCGTCTTACCGAATCAACGCTGCATAAAACGAAACCGATTTGGCCTCCAGGATATGTGGGAATGGTCGTAAATCCGTAATCGGCAATAGGAAACAAAGTGCGACAAAAATTAAGTATACCTCGTATTAGCTTTAAATTGTACCACATGCATTCCCCTGACGAATAAAATTAAACGGAAAGGTTACGAAGTGTCGAATAGTAAAATCTTATTTTACCTTGGGAACAAATTATGCCACCCGGTTGAAGGGCTTTTTTCATTTCTTCGTAATAAGATTTTTGAAATAACGATTCGGCGGGTCCTGCGGATTAAACTGCGTTTAAAAAAAAAAATTAAAACTCGCGTACTAATCGGCAATTTTTCACCAATCGGATCCGACGAATCGGTAATGATCACGTCGAATTCGTTGCTGTGTTGACTCATAAATTTATGCCCATCTTCGATATGAAGGCTTAATTTCGGATTACAAAATCCTTCAGCCATAAACGGAAGATATTGCTTGGATACTTCGACGACCCTCTTGGAAGAGGATTCGTAAAAACATTTATAATGCACAAATGTACGTAAAATTCGGAACACACCTCGTCTATTTCGCATTGCACTACGGTTTCAACTTTGGGGTGTTTGACAACTTCGCGTACGACACCACCATCGCCGCCGCCGATAATCAACACCTGTTAAACGTTGAGTCGATCAATCCAAAAAAAAAATTGGTAATTTTGTTTTATTTTTATTTTTACCTTCTTTGGATTGGGATGTGAATTTAGCGGTAAGAAAGAAATCATTTCTTGATACGAAAATTCATCCCGCTCGGTGCATTGGATCACGCCGTCCAGAACGAGAACTCTGCCGTATGACTTGCTAGGGAATTGACGCGGTAACGAAGCAAATATGCATTACTCTCCGATTCCTAATCAATAACATGCTACCGTTACTCACGATTGCAATACCATGATTTCTTGGTACTTTGATTTTTCCCGATGTAACACTTCTTCGATTTCCAA
>JAQIWS010001223.1:0-12650 GCA_034696085.1 Stigmatogaster subterranea | reverse complement strand
TCTGCAACGCGGGAAAAAACGGACGATGATGCGACCCGGAAGAATCTTTAGATGGTAACGTGTGAACAAGTTCCATATTACTCTGCACATCGATATGATTACAAATATAGCACACAATCTCCTTCGTCTCCCACTGCGACGACGTCGGCAACGGAGGCGGCAATTGACGGTCCTCATTCGGCGTAGTTCTACCGTTAATAACCGAATCATTTTGAATTCGGTAAACTCGATTTTCTTCCGGCGTTTTGGAAATCTCGTACACGTGCCTTTGACGATGGATGGATTTATAACAAATCGAGCATACGTGGACGGTTCCAGAAGGCGACAAATCCGCCGCTCCACTCGGCGGACACACTTTCTCCAAAAACGGAAAATAATGACCGCTATCTCCCGCCGAACTTTTATAAGCTTGCAACGCTCGATGAGACGCCATAGGGTACTCTAATCCACACGTAAAACACACAAAAACTGACGACTCGGGTGATGTCACCGCGCAATTAATCGGCTGCGACCTCTTCCTCAAAACGTAGTTCCGATCCGAATGCACTACGTTTTGTCTTTGATACGAATCCCACTGTTGTAACAAATGTTGATGGCACGCACTACACGCCTGTACACGTCCAGTCGAGTCCATAGGCCTCGATTTCGATGGTCGAGGGTGTAACATAAGGCTAGGGAAGTAAGGACAGTTAGAAATGGGTTTCGCGTAGATATTGATCAACGTTCCTCGCGAACATTCGTCACCGCACACGTAACACACCTCAGTCGACGAATTTTTATCAGGCATACTTAAATCTAAAGCGCTGTTATCTTCGTACTGACCAACCGGCGTAGTGGAAACATCCATTCTAGACGGACCAGGAGTCGATTCCGATTTCGTACTCCGAAGATCGAGAACGGTATCTGCACTATCATCGTCAACTGGATTGGATACAACATTTTGTCGACAAACGGGAGTGTCTTTATAATCGTACGTTTGACCGTTTCCTTCTAATCCGATAAACTGGGACGCGTACTCGCCCTGAAGTCGCATCTCCGCTCCCATGTACGGTCCATTGTCCGCACGCTTCAACCAGTAAAGGCGCTTCACATGCGGCGTGCGGCTCCGCTCGAATGCATCCCATTGTTGATTGAGGAAAGAGTAGCATAAGAAGCACGCACTCGTAACGCCTTCGTTATTACCCGGCGTTTCCGCGCCTTCAGGCGGCACGTGGTGTTCGAGAAACGGAAAGTAGCTGCCGTTTTCTCTAGGTTTCGAATGCAGAGTGAACTCGGCGCCGTTACTCCCGCACACAAAGCAAATACTGCCGCCACCGTCCGCTGTCGGTTCTTGCTTCACCATCAACGACATTTTATCGTGTCAAGCTGGAAAATAGATAAACAAATGCAAAATCAGCTCGATAACGACACAAAAATTTCCGTTTCCTAAACATCGACCATGTTTTCACACGTGTTGTTTGGGGTAAACAAAAAAATCCAACCGTACGTTACGAAAATAAATTGAACCGATAATGCGCGTGTGAAATTACAGTTACTCTTTGAATGAATCAACTAGTATATTTTTCTCGCCAATCTCCTAAAATCTTATATGGACTATGGTCGACAGAAATGAATGACGTGATAGTCATTACTGACACAACCCAGCAGCTGATTACACGGACAGAGACTACAAATCCTACCACCATTTTAAATTCATCCCGATAATTCCACCACTTACCTTAAAATCTATTCGTAATTATATCCATAACTGCTAATCTATAATTCACTGTATACATCGACTAAAAATGATCCCAACTCGCGAACGTGCAGAGACCAACTTCTTACAAAGACCGCCATACTTGTGAGCCGCCATCCCATAATTCCTCGCGCCGGCGCAAAGGACGACGTGACATGAATAATACGAGGTCAGAGGTCAATCGAGGCATCTGCTTCAACTGGTTACCACTGGCTTATCTCTTTTCCTTTACTTTTTTTTTTAAATGGGGAATAAAAAAAATTTTCTAAGGAATTTTTTACGCCTTTAAACGAAACGCTGATGATAGTTGAACGTGACCTACAACGGATTTTATTATTTTTTTCCTAAACACTCACTAAATCTTTTTTATTTTCCTCCTTTTTTTTCCTGATTTACTTTTTATATTCTTAAAATGTTATTTTATAACGATTACTAAAAGAGAAGTTTAAACTCGTCCTTCCCTCTTTTAATCTTCAAACATTCCACAGGAAGCCAGGTGCAAAAATTGAAACTGGAAACAAAAAAAAATTTCTAACGCTTTCCAAAAACATCTGCTGAAAAGTTATTTACCGTTACACCGATCAACTGAGTCATCATTTTTAGTTATTGTTATTGACACGAGTTATTTATTTATTTAACTCGCCAACCGAAAATTATATTTCTAATAAAACAATTCCACGTGTTTTCTATTCACTATCAGGTTTAAAAATTATCATTAGATTTTTTTAAACCTTTTACATCATCCTCCATTTAAAAATTTTTCCGTTACAAAATTTTGCGGAAATGTATTTTTTAAAAAACTAAATTTTCAAGACGTCAGGATGAGTGATATAATGCCAAATTTATTGTTCAGCGTCCTCGCATTATTTGTGGCCAAAGCAAGTTATCGCAGATGGGGTTCCTCTTTTCTGGACAATAGTCACATGAATTCTGACGTCGATCTTTTTCATGTGAGTATAAATCGTTACAACTTCGCTACTTTTTTTTCTAATCCTAATAATCCGTATCTTAAATTCCTCCAATGAACTAAATCGATTCTAACGCCACGATGAGGGATGCTGTCGAACTAAAAAAATTATTTTTGTTTTTTAGAAAACACAAATTGTAAGTTTAGATCAGAAAAAACGAAAACTGTTCTCTATAAAACAACACCAAGAATCTTTACTCCGAGCTGCGTTTTCCAATTTTATTATTCAAGAATTTGGACCAACTGCGTTATGGAATTCGTATACAATTCAAAAAATCTTCCAGCTACAATGCGAGCCATCGACTATAAACAGATGCAAAGTCGATATTTCATTTAAAGATATGCCTTTCGACGGAGAAATAAATCTGCTAGGTAAACAGGATTAGCTGCATTTTAAAAAGAAACCAAAAACTACTTTTCCCCGGATGTACAATTTTTTCGATTCTATTATAACATTCACGTTATCACTATCAAAACCCAATAAAAAAGAAAACCCTCAACAATTTAGTTTGTTCATTTATCCTTATTTCCACCAAAAATAACATAATCTTAAGGACAATGAGAAATTAGTCCAGCTGGCCCTTTTCCTAATTTTTGGCCTAAAGATGTTGAATCCATAGGCATAAATCCGAGATCATCAGTCTCGATACCGTAGGACTTGAGTTTACTCTCAAAAGCACTGAGAACTTCGTCGTGAGCCTTCACACATTAGAACATCACTAGATTATCACTCGTAAACCTTTAAAGTCTTTATCTCTTACCTTAGATACTCTGGCTAATTCCACTTGTAGATCTTTAATTGCAGAGTTTTTAGAATCTAATAAATCCTACAATGAAAGCAGAAATACAATTAATTTCACCTTTATTATACTGCATTTAGTAAATTTTACCTCTAATTTTCTCGTAACGATAGAGAGTGAGGTTGGATCTAATTTGGCAGCGAGTAAAACTTCGTTCAACTGTGCTTCTCGTTTCTCCAAAGCGTCGGCTAAAGCGTTTACTTTTCGTTTCAAAAGTAAATTTTTGAGGGTACTCTTTTGCTGAACTTCGTGAATAGCGGAGATGAATTTGTCGTAAATTTCGTCACGTTCCTTTTCCACCTACAAACAAAAATCTTAGATTTAGCGAGTGACAAAATTAAGTAAGAAAAACGCAATCATTCAAGATACCTGCTTAAATTTAAGCCCGATAATTTCATGTTCCCATGCAGCAGTCTTCAATTCCTCCGTCGTAGTTTTTAATTTTGCTTTCGTGCTCTGAAATTGGCACGGTATAATAAATCAACAACAATAATTTAATCAAACTCAGACAACAAAAACCTACGGTTAAAGTATTTTTCGTGTTCTCAAATTGTTCTAGCTCCTTTTTCAATTCAAATATTTTTTCGTTACTTTGCTGTAGTTGATCTTGTAATTTGCGATTTTCGGTAGAACATTCATGTAATAATTTTTCGATGTAGTCGTGTCTTTTCTTCAACTCATCCGCTTGCTCTTTCAATGTGTTTATTAAGGCCAAATTATTCACTGTGATGTCGTTGTAATAATTCTTAATATCCGTGAATGCTTTTTCGTGATTTTTAATCAAGTTGTTAATTTGTTGATTCTTCCGTTCCTCCACTTCGTGAACCTCGCTTTTGCGCCTTAAGTCCAATTCATCCCTCAAATTTCGCATTTTTTTGTCGTATCTTTCCTCAACTTCTCCTAAACGTTTCTCAAACTGAATCCTCGTGTCCGTCATTTTCTCACTATGTTTCTTGTAAATAAAAATTAAAAAAATTAATTTCTCACAAAAATTTTCTTCAATAAATATATAGTGTAAAATTTACCAATTTAATTTCTTTCACAGCGTCCACGTGAACCAATTCATCCTCTTTTTGCTTAATTTTGATGTCTCGTTTATCCCTGGTCAACTGATGTTCAGCCGCGATGTGATCCTCTTCAGCTAATTTTAATCCAACCAAATTTGCCGCTCTCACCTCTGATAAATTATTCTGATGCTCGTATAATAAGTGCTTAATTTTTTGCTTGTATACCTGCAAAAAGAAAATTATTTTAAAATTAATTTACAAACAATTTTGATAAACAAACCTTAATTTCAACTTGATGTCTTTCTTCCACGTCTTCCAATTCTCTGTCTTTATTTCTTAACTCAGCTTTTTTTTCTTCTAACTGCTTTCTCGAAATTTCCCAAAACGATGCCACTTTATCTCTCTCAATTTGAAAATAATTTCTCTCCTCGCGTTCACGTTCTGTTTCTTCTCTGCACCTCAAAATATGTTCTTCAAGCTACAGAAGATAATTCAAAATAACGCCACACAAATATTTTTCAAAAAATCAACAACACGCTTATTATGCAAATTTACCTGGTCTCTCGACATGTCGTAGATGGGAATTCCATCGATGATAGCTGCTTTACGTATTTCCATAACGGGTCTGTCCGGAGGAGCTGCATCTTTCTTTGGTCCCTTCAAACACAACCGAAAATAAAGCTTGGTGTTAAAATTAACGAACTGAAATGTACGTATTATTTCACTTACCATGATCTTTGTATTTTAATCGAAAATGATGTCTTCGTTAGTAGAAATTAGAGAAAACGTGGAAAAAAAGCGGCTTATGATTATCGCAACCAGATTGCTAGGCCTAAACTTTTCGACGCCGACATGTTATTTATTCGTCGCCAAGCAACCACGTTTACTCAATTAAAACGGTTTCAACTCACGGTTTCAGTATATAGATCTGTTGACTGGAGTACGTCACATCCTCCTTTTTGAAAGGTAGAGGCTCAGTCATAATAAATACAAATAATCCTTTTTAAATAAATTAAAATCTTTATTCAACATTTTCATTGAACTCAACACCTTACAGCAGAAGTGGCTATTTACCAAGGCCATTTCACGACACTGCGCGTGCGCGGATTAAATCAGAAAAAAGGCGCCTTTCTAGAGGTATTTTGAACTGGATCCAAACCACCCAGGCATTTGCTCGAGCCTGTTTCATTAACGCGTCAGGATTCCGTTGTCATTACTTGCTGTGAAATAGAATAAAAAGTGACAATTAGCAGAAGTGGAAATGTGAACCATGTGAGAAAATGCGAATCAAATTCAAAATTTATTATTCACTAACACGATTTGCAAATTGTGTTAATCAACTACAGCAGGAAATATGTACTTGTAGCTAGAAAAATGATTCGCAAATTCTAATGTTTGAATGGAACGAAAATAAACGACGAATGCAACTTCAGAAAAGCTTAAAATGTTACACCGGGTCCACTCCCTCCCCCGTTTTCGAAGCCACCCTACTTTTGAACCCTTCAACTTCAACTTCATTCCACCTTTGAATCCACCCCGATGTCAAACTAACCCCAACTTCGATTTCACCCAGCTTACCGTACACACAAACTTTAATAAATTATTTTGAATACTCACACTCTGGAAGTGTCACGTTAAAAAAAATTGTCTTTTCATCAAGGTTTTTGTTGTACGTACAGAAGTTGGCCGATAATGCGTTTATTATACTTGAGAAGTATGTTCCGGTATTATATTTATATTTTTTATTCTTTTTCTAGTAAAAAAAATATACCGCTGTTGACTCTGAATCAGGGATATTCTACTTATTCCCCCATCTTTTCACCAACACTTTTTGTGTCTACCGAGTAAATGTATTGTGCTTTTGCCGTGGAGTTACTTTCCAGTAATTAAACTCACATCAACGAGTTCGAATTACCGAGTTTTACTGTACAAATTAGTTTTTTTTGGTGCAGTCACAAAATAAAATAAAAAAGTTAGAAAATTCAATGCAATAAAATTGTCAATAGAAATTTTACTAAAATATTCATGTTGCTTTCGTAAGACAATCCAAAGTTGTTTAAGGGAATATCTTAAGACAGCCATAATGCTTTTGTAACATTTCTCTTCAAAATTTTATTGCGTTGAATTTTCTTAAATCCAAGTCTAAATTTTTAAATTTTTTACTGCACTAAAAACAATAACTTGAACATAAAATTTTAGTTATTTGAACCTGAACGTAGTCTATACCGGTAGGCGGTAGATTGTTCTTACGATTACTTTACTGCCATTTGTTCTAATAAATGTTGCTTAGCATTTTTGGGTGAATTTCTCGTGTGCTCAGTGGCTAATGTGGTTAACTGTAGCGATTGTGGTACTGGTTGGGATATATAAACGGTTCTAGGGATTGAAGGTATAGCTGACAAAGGACGAAAAGACATAATGAAATTGAAGCTCATCACGTTCTTTAAAAAAAAAACCATCGCGTCGAGTTACATATTTTCCTATTCTTTCATCACGGGCATCTTCGTTAAAGAATAATTCCAAGCAGAGTGACCACGACAAAAATATCGGGGAAAGTAATAATATACTGTAGTTATGATCGTGAACATTGTAATAATTCTACACCTTTACTTAAGCTTATTTTCAATCCGATTGGATTAAAACTATGCGTACAATTTTTCGAAGAAAAAGGATATTGCGACATAACGCTCGTTCTTCCGGAGTACAGACGTAATGAAATAAACAAGGATTACTTAAAAATAAAAAACCGTGACGGTTTTTTATTTTTAAGTAATCCTTGTTTATTTGTTGAAACACATTGAGACCGTGAAATTGAAATGCGGGTTAGCTGCATATAAATATACGGACAGTACAACTAACGATTTGTGATGATAAATAAACAGAAAACGATTCACAATAAAAACACTTCGTAAATTCGCTGGATAATATGATAAAGAAATGTGAGCAACACGAGGACAAATTCTCTAGAGATATTCTACTCATTCCCTGACTTTTTTTGCAAGTCTAAAATTTAGTGCAGGAAAGTAAACGTACTGTGCTTTTGCAGTATGTTGTTGTTACTTTATAATAACAATGATGATACATAACCCGGGATCACATGCAATAAGAATGTGGTCTAATCAGGCCTGTAATAAATTAAAATCAGATTAACAGTAATCCTGATTCGAAAATAATCCTCTTCACTACAATTCCAATATCAAGTTGATCAGGTTTGATTTTACAATGAAGTCAAAAGCAGATTAATTTTACTGCAACTTGCAATTTTTTCCAAAGATTCCAAAATTCGATATCGTAATATTCTGATAAAATATTCCCGTCGAACTTATTCCATTTCACGTCAGATTTTCATCTTAGTTTCCTCACTCCCAAATTTCACAATTCCAAAATTACCCAAATCCTGCATTCTTAACACATGCCCGTCCTGAGTTCTAATTATTCGGAGTATTGGAGTTTTACTGTAAAAATTAATTTTTAACGTTTTTGGTGGGGAAAATTAAATTATTTATACAGTACCCACAGTGTGATTACTCCTGACTCCATGAGTGACATGCATAATTTTCTCTAGCGGTAGATGCCGCTCATCGTCACTGACGACAGACGAACTGCTATAAATTCAAATTAATTAACTTCTAGTAAAACCACAAACATAATATTATGTTATTAAAATGTCTACAGATATTTAATAAATTTAAAAAATACGTGCTTGAAATCCAAACGCAGGCAGTAGAACCTGGTAGAACTAAATGGGGATTCGTTCTGTTAATAACAAAACGTGACGTCATAGCGAAGAACCGTTAGCAGATGAACTTTTTCATCTTCTGGAATATTTGGGCAAGATGAACCGTCAAAGTAAATCAGATTAATTGTTATTAAGTGTCTCAGTTACTATTGCACCTTCTTATTATTGTTATTTAAACATTAACTTTAGGTTATTTAGATGAAACAACATCAAGCGATTCCGAAGATGGTAAGTTAATGTTTAAAAATCTATCACTTGATGTTCAAAGAAATTAAGTAGTAACAATTTGCTCAGAATCAAGAACTGACATGGAAAACGATGTATCTAACGATTCTGAAGAACCCTTGCCGTCACCGGTAACGGTGCTGGGTGAAAACGGTAATAAATCATCTGATTATTATAATTAAAGTCTGACTTAAATAATTTTAACAAAATGTACTCCGTTGGATTAATTGTAGGGAAAGAAAACTTGACGAAATTCAATAATCCATCACCCGTATCTCTGGAATCTGATTATGATTTAATTGACTTTAGAGCCAGTCTGAAGAATGGATTGGTAAATTATCTTTTAATGTTTACGAGGGAGAAAAGGTTTAAACCGTATTGTTTTGGGGTAAAAGGTTAGCCTCTTTAAAAAAGAAGCTGCCAAACTACGAAAGGATATAGAAGAGTTGAAACGAAACGATAGTATCAGAACGGTAAGATCACTTTATTGCAAAAGATTAACCAATTTTACAAATATTTTTCGTGGATAAATAGGAGAAATTTGCATACGCTTTAAAAAAATTAGAAAGGACGGTAAAGGAAACCAAACTTTCAGTGGATAAGGAAATCGTGAGTTAAATAACATAACATGTAATGCAGAATCTGCAAATAAATATTTTTGCTATTTTTACAGGCAAAATTGCGCGAAACTACTCCAGTGAATGCGTCGAAAAAGAAAAGCGACCAAATTTATGACACACAGGTTTAATTTTTGTTTAATTTTAAATTTTTGGTCGTGATATCGTTAATATTGTTGCTCATATTTTTATAGAAAAAGACGCAATCAGTCGTTTACAACGTGCCATCATCTTCCAATTCAAAAGGAGTAAAGGATAAACAGCCCACTAGTAAGGTAAAATTAATCAACGAATCACATCAAATGTAAAACTCAGTTATTACATAGAAAATCATTCATACTAATTGAATATTTTGAATTTATGTTTAGGACAAAAATAAGCAAACTGACGTAATCAGCATTAAAGCTTTCAAATGTCCACTGTGTCCAAAAAGATTTACGCGAAAAAGGGGATTAAGAATGCACAAAGTTGTTCATTCCGGTAACAATCCACACAAATGTCAAATTTGTAACAAATTCTTTACTCGCAATTTTTCACTTAAAAATCACATGTTTCTACATACAGGCAAGAAACCTCTTCTGTGTGCCGATTGCAGGGAAAAGTTTGCTCGGTCCGTTTATAGAAATAGTCACGCTAAAACACACTTTAACAATAGCAACTTGAAACGAAATGATTAAGGCTGTTTGGCTGGTGGTTGTTATTAGACTAAGGTTTAATTTTGATCTTAATGTTGTTTTTCTTATTTCTAACGTTTTTTGACTCTTTATTACAATTTCCTGTGAGTGGTTATAGCTGTACGGTTCTTGTTTGGTTATTACTGTAAAACTTGCTACTTTTTAACACACAGGTACTCATGTTAGTTTTTTGTTTTGTATAAACCGTTCTAGTAATTTTAGTACGTTGTATTTACTGTATTAACAAATAATACAAGTAATAGTTTAATTACTTTGCATTTCGCTGTATTCTGAAGTGACCTTAACGACACGTCAATTTATGCTACCGGTACTAAAAATACGCAGAATTGCTTAATTATTCTTAAAATTAAATTTTTTTTGTAGTTTGAGATAATACAATTTGTCATAAGTTCATTTCAAAACTTGGTCGTCGTCATTTATTTTATAAATTAATACATACTTCTGACTATCAATTTACCAAATCCACAAACTCATCAGAATTTAATTATACGAATTACACGAGTTATTTTAATTTCACTGTTCACGAGGTGTTTTTTCTTACATTGCCACTACAAAGCAAAAAACTGCTGAAAATTTTTTTTCCCTTTCCATTGGGGATTTGTTCTGTTATTACACACGTGACGTCATTTTGTCGTTTAAGCGGACGAATTTCTAACGGACTTCGCGAGCGTGAAATATTTGTTCTCGCAATGGATAATCAACGTAAAACAGGTTATTTGCATTGACAACCACCTCAACTATTATTTACAACTTCACATAATCATTTAAAAAAAACCCTGACATTTCGTTATTTAGGCGAGTTCGTTGAAACGGAAGATAATACGACTTCTTTAGACTTTTACACCGAAATGATAAACAAGTCCAGTCATATGTTTAACCGTGAAAAAGGAACAGAAACAAAACCCGTCGATACTAGCGTAAGATTTTCAAAATGTATTGTAATTAATAATTCAAAAACAAACTGTTTTTAGTCTGAGTCAGTGGAACCGCCGCCAATGCTAAAAAAGAGTACGAGACGTGCGATCGACAGTTCCGATTTCTTTAACGAAATGATGAAGAAAGACCGCGATCTCGTACAAAAACCTAGCATAATTGACAAAGGAACAACTACCGAAAAGATAACTTTAAGTGTAAGATTTTAAAAATCTATTAAAAATCTACAGTAACTGACAATTCGAAAACAAAATGCATTTAGTCCGACTCCAGCATAAAGTCACCGGTGTTAAAAATGGGTGGAGTGAGCAGTTTCGATTATATTACCCGAATAAAGAATAGAAGTGACTACCTGTCTAAAGGAACGGTAATTGAAGAAGGAATAAAAACAGGAAGCGTTTAAAAATGTACAGTAATTAACAATTCGAAAACAATATATTTTAATCGCAGTCTGTTGAACCGCGAAAATTACAATATGAATCTTTTACCGATTTGATGAGGACGAACTACAGTGATAAAGTCAAACCCAAGAAATCCGAAAGGACCGCTGCAGAAACCATCACTAAGGCCGTAAGATTTTAAAAATTCTATTTTCCAAATCCAAAATAATTGATAATTCGGGAACATTTATTTTTTTTAGGTCGAGAATGACAAGCTACCACAATTGAAAATATATGCAAGAAATAGTTCCGAAATGGGTTAGCTTATTTAATAAAGGTATTGTTTAACTTGAAAAATTATGTGTAAAACTTTGCTTCTATAGTACCGATGACGGAAGAAATAGCTAAACCAACGCCTTGTCACGAAGGCAAAATAAGGGTACCAGTTTACGACGGAAGTTTCTCACTTCCTCCGCTCATGAAATGTGCAGTTGAATTACCGGTAATTAAAAGTAATCAAAGCGGCGAGGTGGAATTGGGTAATTCACTGGTCGCAGAATTGGTTACTCGTAATCGTAATTTAACCATCATCATTATCGAGATGAAAATATTATTTGCATTGAAATAATGTATTTATTTGTCACTAGGCTGAAACTGGCGCAGTAACTGCGAGTAATACTCAAGATACGATGTAAGTGTTTTAACCAAAATTTGTTTAAATAATTCTCCTCTAAAACAAAATGATTATTTAGGAACGATGATCAAAGCGGTGTCCCAGAGTGCCAAAATAAATTGGTAGTTACTTTCTAATATTCACGAGAGGAAAATAATTCTAAACCGTTTGTTTTTAAAAGTGTACACGAATGCGAGAAGAAAATATGCGTCTAAAAACTGAACTGTCGGTGATGCGAGAAAAAATGAAGAGCAAAAATATTAGATATCCGGTACGAATGGTAAAATTCAAATTATTTCAAATAAAAATAATGTGAACAAATCGTACAAATGTGCGGAATTATAGGAGTCGTGGCCGAAAGCGTTGGAACGAGAACCTGAAGAAAATAAAATCTCAGTTAAATTTGGTTGTAAATAGTGCGGTAAGCCTTAAGTGAGTATTTGCCGTTTGTTTTCAGAATTCTCCTTTGACGTTAGAACTATGGAATGAAGAACAACCAGAAAGCGATGACGAGATTAAGTTGGTTAGATTTTTGTACAAATTTTTTATAATTTATTTGTAAAATTTTTCTGTTAATGTTGCCGCTACTCTTGCAGAAAAGGCCACAACCTGCATGCTCCACTCCAAAACCAAAGGCTAAAGTATGAATTAATGAATTGAAATATTAATGCAACTATTTAATAGAAAATTATTAAATATCTTGCTTATCCATCACCTTCTATTTAGGATTCTTTGGCCGTTTGTTTTCAGAATTCCTCTTTGACGTTAGAAGTAAGGAGTGAAGAACAACTAGAAAGCGATCACGAGATTAAGTTGGTTAGATTTTTGTACAAATTTTTTATAATTTATTTGTAAAATTTTTCTGTTAATGTTGCCGCT
>JAQIWS010001222.1:0-12671 GCA_034696085.1 Stigmatogaster subterranea | reverse complement strand
CAGCCATCCTGCAGTCGCTGCTGCAGCATGGGATCCTGCAAGACCTGCAGGATGCTGCAGCCACATTTTTAAAAGGGATTGCATCGGTTTTTTGGGACACAATTCCGTTTAACCAGGTCAATTATTTCTGGGCGTCTACTGTCATTATCTGTAAAATAGCTAAAAGGGACGTTAAAATATTTATAGTAACCAATGAAATGCATGTAGGATTTACTAAAATAGCTACTGTACACTACAGCAAATCTTTCCCAAAATGAATAAAGCTGATTTTTACATTAATGAATGTCGACATTGACAATTTCATTTGATATCATTTTGTGTTTGAAATAAATCGTTTTTAAATCAGCATAATTTGTTGAAGAATAACTGTAAACAGTTTTTTGTGTCAATTGCAATTGATAAATTGCATTGTACGCAAATTAAGCGATTTTTAATTTTTTTTTATGAATTTCGGATTTCTGGGACACCTGCTTAATTGGAACAAAATGGTTTGGTCCCGATGTGCCCCAATAAAGCGGATTCGACTGTATTTAGAAATAATCACGCCGTGGTTATTATTTATTGTCTTTATATTTTATTGAATTTATTTACAGTTTAGACTTTTATATTAGAAGTTCATTGGAATCAAATTGCTTGAAACTTTCGTGCAGTCATCATCATTGTGTTGTTTATTTGGAATTTTCATAATTTGTGTTTGTATTTGTTGAAAATAAACTATTTATTTTCATTTGTTCTTGTGTTTCAATTTATTACCCTTGGCATTGCGCAGTGAGGCACTTTGAGACTTGTTAGGCCCCAAAGTGAGTTATTATCTCCTGGATTTTGAGGTTGGTTGTAAATACAGATAACCAATATTGAACCTTGCCAGAAACGTGGATCAGTACTGTTTTTCTTATGTCCTATCACTGGAGCACTTCCATATTTACTTGGTGATTCACTTGTCTAATTATCCCTGCAGCAAGAGTTCTGTCAAGATCTGCATCAACTGTCAATACAGTCTTCTCATTTAAAGGATGTAGCTTGCACTTCACAGGAATTGCACTTGTCTTCAGTTGTATCTTGTGACTTCCAATGTTGCATAACCCAGGGCTGTCGCTAAACAGTTCTCTGTGATCCCACAGCACTTCCTCCATCTGTGTTTTCTGGTCTTTATTCAATGAAGGATTCACTTGATCATCAAACCATTCTAACTTATCACTGGGTTGAGAGTAATGCACTGTCCATCTTCTGTTAGCATTCTGGGCTACAAGGGACTTAGGTTTATCAGCATGTCCCTTATGAAACCATGTCAAGAATGATCATAGCAGCCTTTATAAAATCATGTCCTTAAATCAATTGTTCATTTGCATTCTTCACTACAGGAATGCGTACTTTGACTACTCCATCAGGTACAGGTGATGGAAAAACGATTGTTCCAGTCGCAATGACTTGTCCTTGCACAGTGTTGATTGAACGCTTGTTCCTCACAAGTCGTAATCCTAAAGGTGTCTTTAATTGACGAAACAGGATGTCATGAATGACTGTATCCAGCTTCAGTGTCCAGAATCACACAATAGACAGTAGATTCAACAGAAAAGGCATCAGTGGTACAGTAGACCCAGCACAATAAACCCATAGATACCCATTACTTTTTCAATGGGAGAAAACTGGCCTAATGGGTTTTACGCAACTGCAATGGGAACCTCATGAGAAGTGGGGAGTGGATCAACGGGTGACATGCCATGCATGATATGGGATTGTGGGTTTAACGGGTTTTGATCCCCACAAAACCGAAATTTCGTAAAGCCTGTAGGTTTGCACTCTTGTAAAACCTCAATGCTAAAAACTGCATGGGTCTGCATTCCTGTGAAACCACAATTTTAATGGTTGCAGGGGTTTGTACTCCTGTGCAACTACGATTTTACAAGTTGTATGGGTTTCCATTCCTGTGAAATCGCAATGTCACTGCTTGAGTGGGTTTCTTTCTACACATCTATATTTGTGTGGGTTGAATGGGTTTAGCTCTCCCCTGAAACTTTAAGTTTGTGAGTTGTTTGGGTTTGTTCATCTGAGCTACCACAATTTCATGGGTTTTGTGGTGGTAGAACGTCACTTCCCTGTGTAGAACACAGTTTTATTTCCTGTCTGTTCACCATTGCCAACGTGAAACACAGAAGATGATGTTTTTACTTTTCCTAACATTATTGCCTAACTTCGGACCTGACAATGTCCTTTAATGTCAACTAGAGAAATGGAACTTGAAACTGGGTAAGAAAATTTCGAATGAGTAGCTTCTACTCATGTATCTTTTGTGTTTTTTTGCAGACAACTTTAGTTTGTCCCCCAAACCTTGATAATTGGGACTTTGACGTACAATGTGAAGACGACTACGCAGGACAACAATGTAAGACAACAGATGCATCAAAGAATAATAGTCAACATGTAATAGCTTGTATTTACTGTACATAAAATGTGAAATAAATTGTTTCAATACCTGTACCACTAACCATTTATTCCACTTTCAATGGGTTTAATGGGGGAAAAATACAACCACTAGACCAGAATTCAATGGGTTGTGTGGGAACAAATACTACCTATTAAACCAGTATTCAGTGGGTTTATGCTGTAGTCTAAAATCGAAACCCATTTAACCTGTTCCCACAAGACCCATTTGTCCCGCAGAAAAAGAGGTAAGTATCTTGACCCACAGACCCAATGTCCATAACACATTAAACGTGGGTATCCATTAAGACCCGTATGGGAAATAAGAATGGGTTTTTTGTGCTGGGGATGACCATGGTTCAGAGGAGGGTTTGGTATTCCATGACGTGTCCCACTTGTGATCATTACGAAACCGGTAGCAATCAAGTGGTTGCAAATATTTAAACAAAGGCTCAATGTTCAGGTCAGTTTGTACTGCGCAAGTTTTTGTCTTAGAGTTTGTTTCCCTCGGTGTCACCATATTTACAGTCACTGAAAGAGGTTATATTGCCTTCCAAGCATTCGTAATCGCAGAAATCAAAGGCCATTCAGTTGCAGTTGGTTTATTAACAAAGTTCATAGGTTTGGTAACAAAATTCATTTGGTTGCCCCGTCGTACTTCAGTCTTTCTGATGATGGCGCTTAGTCATTTCCCGCGGCAGGTCGTATTTCTACTGGCGCAGGATTACTAGGTCCTTCGCACTGGTCTTGTTGGTTGGTTAGGGCAATCTCTGATCATGTGTGCAGTTTGACGGCAATGATGACACACCCACTCATTATTGGCATTCAGTAAGACCCAGCTGTTGAAATTTGTATTCTATCTTCAGTGGAATCCCACTGGTATCCAACGTCGCAGTATTTGTCATCCATCTGGCACTGCAGCATTAGAGTTAACACTTGGTGTCTCACGTTGCACTGGTTGAAGAGCAGCAACTTGTGATACTTCAACACTGGCAATCACAGGAACTGATACGCGTCGTTTTCGCTCTGAACCAGACACCTCATGTTTTACGGTCCATGTCGCCATTAGAAGCGCGCGTTCGTCAATCTCTGTGGCACGTTGGAGTGCATCTTCAAATGTGTTGATTCACAAAGTAAACAAAGCTTTGGTAACATCCAACGTCAAGTTGTGCTGGATGGCGTCAGCAAGTCACTTCCTGCTAGATAAATTCTTTCCTGTGGCAGGAAAATAACGAGTTAATTTGGTCCAAATATCTCTGGTTCCATCACCCGTCTGTTACTTAATGTTCAGTAAATGTGTTTCATCTTCTGAAGGCGTAATCCCAAATCTGTCTCCGACACGTTTGACAGTCTTCAATAGTAGTCACTGAGGCGTCCAGATGAGTGTACCAGTCTATCGCATTCCCAGCCAATGCACGAGGTAGCGTCAACTCCACATACTCACTCTCCTGAAGTTCACTCAATCTATAGTGCACCTTCAGGTGCCTTACAAATCCTTCAACGTTCTTGCTGTCCCCTCCAAATACTGGGATTTTTACAGTACTGCATTCTTAGATAAAGGTTCTGAAAGTACGGTTAGAGCAGGAAGAGCAGATGGCTGTTGAGTGAATGGGGGTGGTGGCGTGCAAGTCGTCCCAACCACTGGTGCAGTGGTGTGTGGTGTCGTGGTACACTGAGGACATGTCATCAGTGATAATTGGACTTGTGCAGGAGCAGCAGCAGTCGCTAAGGTCACTGGTGCTGGTGGTGGTACTTCAGTGTTGACACTAGGTGAACTTAGTCGCCCTTCCAGCAGCCAACTTGGAAACTAGCATCTCAAGTACGTCAGTCTGTTGTCCTTGAATCGTTTTCAGCTCTTGTGTCATTAAGAGCTCATGTTGCTCCTGGCATGTGGTTAGTCCTTCAATCTCTTCTGATTATCTTACCATGAGCAGCAGCCCTCTTGGTATCAGCCAACCACTGCTCCCTCACCTTAACAATACGTGGTCCTATTAAATTATTCTGAGTTATTCAAACGACTCTGGCAATGAATGTCCAGTTGGTATTATTTGTTGATTCACTTTTTTCATGGATCCCCTTTGGTGCTCTAAAAACTCCATGTTGTCCTTCTTAGCAGTGTTCACCACTGATGCTGACGTATCAGCTTGCTTAGAGTCACTCTTGTTACTGCAGTTGACCTCACTTGGTACAGTGTTTATGGTTGCCATGGTTGTTGAAAATTAAACAAGCACACAAATACTCTTGCTGCCTGTAACCAAAAGAAACAAAATGCAAAGCAACACCACAACTGTATAAGCAAGCACTTGCAATAATCAGAATGAAAAATGAAAAATGAAAAATAAACACTGGAAAAATAAACTCTGGTCATCCCCAATTCATAAGCTTAACCTAGTAAAATGCAAATTCTTATCAATACAAGCAAAATCAAATAATCAAATTTAACACTCAAAGCAAAGTTTAATCTCATTAATATTCATAGCCAAGTTGCAAACCGGTTGTTGAAACCATTCAGTAAAGCATAAATTGAATTGAATTGAATTGAATTGGTAGTTTATTACTCAACTGTAACGCACTATCTGTGCTTGTGATATCTATAATATTCTTACATACTTCTACACAAAAATTCACCAAATATAACAGACCAAATTTATACAAAATAATCAAATAATACCCCAATCATAATGAGAAAAAAATGTTAATTCGAAAATAAACTAAATTTGTTAGTAAATCTTTTTCAGCTTTATGCAAATTAGGCAAGAACACTCAACAACACAATATTTCACTATGTCATCACAATTCACACTAAATACACATGCAACCACCAGAAAACGTCCCTCGCAATTCACGAAAATGTTCACCAAGTCAAGTAAAACGTTCAATGTCACTATTCACTTTGCTCCCTCACGAATTCCGTAATGGCGTCCCACGGCGGTTTTAAACCTAATGTACACTCGCGAGCCGTTTTCAAACAATTTCGACAATGTCAACCTACGTTTTGCGTTCCAAACACCCGCAGAACACCTTTCCCCACGAAGACAAAATGAACCAGCAGCAAAACCACGCTCTCTGCTACGGTACCAAAAACAGCTATGACATGCGGTCTTGAAGGACAAACCAGGTTTCAAGTCAGTTGTCCCGCTTGCGCTAAATTCAAACCTCGGAGGTCCGGTGTATCATTGGAAAGCCGAGCCCGGAACTTTCCTTTGCTGCAGCTCCAATGTGGATTATTATCCAAGCAGAAAATGCGCGCAAAATCATACGATGGCACAGAAATAACGTTCAAGCATTTATTCATTTATCTCGCGAATAAACACTGCTTAATTCCACACAATATCGTCCTCAAAATTCCTTCCAATATTCCTCACTTTAGAACACAAAAAAAATCCACAATGTCCGCCATGTTTGTAATCCAAAAGTCGTAATTTCCACACTTCCACGGTAATAGTTAGTACTGGTACGAATTATCCATTCAGCTCGGAATCTCAAACCCAAATCTCTCAAATATTAAAAAACAGCAGTTTTTACCCTTCTAAATCCCTTAGCGGCCAACATCATAATTAAACTACCTTAAACCCCTACAAATAATCACAAATCCGGGGGATGTCGCTAAGCACACCACAACACAACAGCTCAAGTACAAATTCTATGCATCAAAAACTGTTGCCTCTATATTTTTAATACTAAAAAAAAATGTTCGATAATGATTGACTCGTTGGGATTATAATACTAAAGTCGGTAATCCACAGTTGGGTAAAAGCTATGGTTAGAAATTTATGCTATTGTAAAATTTAATTCAAAGATTAGTTATAGCAATTTTACCGAAAAATATTTTGCAAAGTATACATCAAATTTGTGCCCATAATTAAATTGTTGAATTATCACAAAATGAACGGAGAAAATATTTTGTTCCAAAAATTATTGTTAAACAAAAGTTCATTTTTGGCAGTTGATAGCCTAAACAACAAATCAAATTAATTCATTAGTGAATTACCCGAAATTGATAATCGTGACAAGTGTTTTACGTAAATGATTTATGTACAATTGTACTCCAGTAAATGCAACGTACTAAACCTTGATTTTTTTATTTTGCCGCAGAAATTAATATCGAGAGATTGATTGGGTTTTCAGGAGTTGATCAGATAAATCATAGCCAGAATGAGCAAGTGAACCAGTGTTAATTATTTTCCTGTCCCGTAAAAAAAATTGGTTGGTGCCGTAATTACTTTTTCAGCTGTTTCGTTCTTCTTGATTAAAAAAGTTGAGGTCCACAATTTTCAATAACTGATAAATTATCATGACATTGGTTAAAATTAAAAAAAGTTGTGAAACCATATGCAATAAAAATAAATTTAATTTTCTTCATTCATTTGACAAAATGTTTTGGTATTGGAATTGAGAATACCGGGTATTTCAAACCGAAAAACAAAATAGCACGCAACACCAGAAATGTATTGTGGATCTAGAATTCTAGATGAAATTACCACGGGTTACCATTTCACTCAGTAAATTTGAAAGTAGCCAACATTTCGAGAAAAGTAATTTGTGTGGCTCACGGATACCCCCTCACGTTAGATCACGAGTCTCTGGGAAGTGGAAAGGCCTCTAGTTTGTGACATGGATATCTGCTGGCAAAAATAAAGATCCATATGCTACTATAGTACACCCACATCCAATTCTACTTATCATTTAATTTAATGTATTGATATTTATATTCTAATTATCTTGGGTATTCCAGTTTTCATTTTTCATTTTTTTCGCAGATTTTAATTTCAAATTTATTTCACACTGTCAACGGGTTTCCACGAGTTTTCAGTAAATCACAGGTTTTAAGGTTATGCTTGAGATGTTTCTGGGTTTTTAATTTTTATGGGATTCTAATTTTTTATTTTTTCTTCCTACAGTAATAACTGGATTTGAAGAGCTCGCCAAGCGCTCTATTTGATTAATATACCGGTAATACACTCTACGACACTATTTTTTGGCCACCTCATATTTTAATTTCTGTTACAGTTAGAGTAAAACCAATGCAACAGGTGAAAAGAACAGGTAAAAAAACATAGAAAACAATAAAAATAGCAGCTGTAAATTTTATATTTAAACAATGGCAAACGAATCAGTTGTTTTGACTGTAAAATTTGTGACACCTTTTTTTGGCCACTTGGAAAATGACAAGAAATGTTAACAAAAACACTGACCTATCATTTCAAACGTTATTGTTGTGTGTTCCTCTACCGTTTCCTACTATATCCCTGTAGTATTTCTGGTATGGACAAAGGAAATGCAACAGCCATCACATGTGAACATCTAAATCTATCTCTTGCAGTAATGGTCACTTCCCTTCATTTTCTTTGAATTGGCACTTTGTTCTCTACGACAAACAATGTTGTTCTATCAGAATCTTTCATATTTCGTTGGATTATAGACAGGGACACAAGCAGTCCATTCAAAAACTTAATTTTTCTTCCGTTGGATCAATGCATTGATGCTTCTGAAGTGTAAATGGGGCAATTATTTTGTTGCCCCCCCAGTAGTAAATGCTTTCAAACTTAGTTCTTCAAAAAGGAAAGATGAGATAAGTCCAACATTTCAGAGTGTTTCATTGAAATAAGGCGTTCAAATCAGCACTAAAAAAATGCTGGGGTTTCGTACCAATACTCAGAAGTCACCTCTGTTTGAATAACAAAGTCGTGTGCTATTTGATAGTCCCAAGTAATTTTGAACATACACAGAAAATATATTAACACTCCTTGCCAGGAAAAACAAATAACAAGTCGTAGAATTCATCTTGTAAAGATTTTGCTGGTACAAAATAGCAGCAGCATTTTGTGAGATGGTCTGGGCAGTTATTTCAACTAAAAACCCAGAAATACTGGGCTAAACTCGAACTCCCTTCTTGTAGAACAAATTTAGAAAGCATTTACTACGGTGGCAACAAAATAATTGCCCCAATCACACTGCAGAAGCATCTCTACATTGGTCCAAGTGGGGAAAAATTCAAGTTTTGACATGGACTGCTTGTATCCCCGTCTATAATCAAACGAAATGTGAAAGATTCTTATAGTACAACATTGTTTGTCGTAGAAAACAAAGTGCCACCTCAGAGAAATTGAAGGGTAGTGACCGTTATTGCAAGAGAGAGATTTCAGAAGTTCTTATGTGATGGCCCTTGCACTTCCACTGTCAATACCAGAAATACTATAAGGATATACGGGAAAACAATGAAGGAACACACAACAATAACGTTTTCGATGATTGGTCATTGTTTTTGTTAATATTTCTTGTCATTTTGCTAATGGCCAAAGAAAGGTGTCGCAAATATTACAGTAAAAACAACTGATTCGTTTGCCATTGTTTAAATATAACACTTACAGCTGGTATTTTTATTGTGTTCTACGTTTTTTGACCTGTTCTTTTCAACTGTTGCATTGGTTTTACTCTAACTGTAACAGAAATCAAAATATGAGGTGGCCAAAAAATAGTGTCGTAGAGTGTAATATATCGCCAAATGAAACGTGTAATGCACCTGGCGGGATCTGGTTAGTTCGTCCCCGACAGTTCGTCCCCAATAATCCATACCCGACAATTTGTGCCTGAGGAAATTCGTCCCCAGGGAAATTCGTCCCCAGGGAAATTCGTCCCCAAGGAAATTCGTCCCCAGGGAAATTCGTCCCCAACAATTCGTTCCCTACCACTTTCAAATTAAATATTGATATTTTCTGCTTGACAAAAAACAAACATTTTCAATTTGCGAGAACGACTCGGATTTACAAATTGAATATTGTATGAGTTTGCACGGGAAATAACAGCTGCTAGTAGCTGAAATGACGGTCCCATTGTTGATTAAGAAGATGTCAGGTAACGACCAATCACTAGCGAGCGACAAGCTACTGTAGCTGCTGAATTTATGTATAAAAGTAGCCAATTCGTGCTTAAATCATAGCACTCTTCGTATCGAACATATTTGCAACAGCGATATTTTTCCCACAATGAATCGATTTGTCAAAACTAAAAAGCGAAAAAATGAAATTAGTGCACGAGAATTATGCATATACGAAATCTAAAAATATTGCGGATGGTCGTCATGTTATCTGGGTATGTGAAAAAAGAAGTTTGTGCAATGGTCTAGTTTGGACAGAGGGAGACACTACCAATTCTAATCAATGAACGTCGTTAAAGAAATTACGCAGCATACCCACGTTGCACAAGCTGGTCGACCAACTGCTTTACAAATTGTCAGAAATGTCAGACATCGTGCTGCTACGACGCAAGAAATGCAACATCAAATAATTTTGTCACATGCAACTGACGTACACAAAAATATCACGCCATTTTGCCACCAAAGGAATCGTTTAAAAGAACAATTCGGCGCATACAAAATCGAAATACAGTAGGTGCCAATGAACTTAGACCACTTGATGTTTTGAGAAATTTAATTATTTAATTCGCGTGTAGCTTGTAAAGTACTCAAAATAACCAAAATCTGTAAGGTGTAAAATATAGTGTAACATGTCCCATTTCTAGCAATGTAAAGTTTTTAAATGAGCTGCAAATATTAAAAAAATTTCAGAGCTTACAAGATGCGTCACAAGCATCAATAAACTTAGACCTCTGTTCCACACGCGTCAATAGACATAGACCGCACGTGAAAAACTGCCCACCAGTTCTGCAAAAAAATATTTCGTTTGCTGCGTTTACCATGAAAAAAGCAACGCAGACCAACAAACTATTTTGTAGCTCTGGCCCTCTTCTACCTGAAAATACCAACCAAATTTCAAAATAATTACTTTTTATGCAAAACAAATGTAGTTAGAGATGAGGGGTGCACACGGACTATTTTGTTCCGCTTATATTCTGTTACAGAAAATCGACCAAAAGACTTGAATTTGGATATCAAAACTTTTGTGAACGTGTTGCATGTGCAGTAATTTACTTAATTTACATTCACATCAGTTTTTGTTGCCCAAATTTAAGTCTTTTGGTCAATTTTCTGTAACAGAATATAAACGAAACAAAATAGTCCGTGTGCACCCCACATCTCTTAACTACATTTGTTTTGCATAAAAAGTAATTATTTTAAAATTTGGTTGGTATTGTCATGTAGAAGAGGGCCAGAGCTACAAAATGAGCTATGGTTTGTTGGTCTGCGTTGCTTTTTTCATGGTAAATGCAGCAAATGAAGTATTTTCTTGCAGAACTGGTAGGCAGTTTTATACGTGCAGTCTATGTCTACTGACGCGTGTGGAACAGTGGTGTAAGTTTATTGATGCCTGTGACGCATCTTGTAAGCTTTGAAATTTTTTTAATATTTGCAGCTCATTTAAAAACTTTACATTGCTAGAAAGGGGACATGTTACACTTTATTTTACACCTTACAGATTTTGGTTATTTTGAGTACTTTACAAGCTACACGCGAATTAAATAATTATATATCTCAAAACATCAAGTGGTCTAAGTTCATTGGCACATACTGTATATTACCACAGCTTCCTCAATAATTAGAAACTCTAGTAATACAGCAAGACTATAAAGAAATAACACTAAATGGCGATACAGTAGAATTTTTAATGTACGATTCTGGATTGGAAATTTTATCACACTGAATTCTAATCTTTGCAACTAGACGAAATTTACGCCTTCTACATCAATGTCGAGAATGGTTTCTGATGGAATGTTCAGTACCGTTCCACATCTCTTCGAACAGTTGCATACAATTCATGCGATACATCTGGATCATACATTCCCGCTTGTTTATGCGTTGCTTCCAAACAAGACGAGGCAGACATATGTAAAATTTCTTTCCATTCTGAAAACTTTAGAGCCAGGTTTGCGGCTTACAAGACTCATGACAGATTTTGAACTAGCTGCTATACAAGCATTTGGTTCAGAATTTCCCGAAGTTGAAAAAATGGAGTGTTTTTTCTATTTAACTCAGAGCATGTATAGACGTGTACAATCAGAAGGATTGCAGCGAGAATATCAAACATCCCATCCATTTCATATTTGGATTAGAATGATTTTAGCTACTGCTTTTGTACTGACTGATGATGTTTGCAACATATTCACTCAATTAATTGAACATCCAGACTTTCCTGAACGCGCATTACCCATTGCAAATTACTTTGAAGATACATATATAGGGAGAAGGATTGGCCAACGTAGACAACGCCCCACGTTGCCCGTTGAATTCTGAAATGTCTACAACCAAACATTACAAAATCTTGCCAGAACGAATAATGCCATTGAAGGATGACATTGAAGTTTTGTAGCAAGTTGCGACAGTTATTTCCCGAATATTTATCGTTTCATCGATGCATTGAGACAGTAACAACGACTTTGAAATTGCTAGCGGGTAGCTGGACTTCAAGGCAACCAATCAAGCAAGCGATACCAGACACTATCAAACCGAGTAAAGCTGCCAGTTGAAGACTACATAACTCGAGCACTGGAAGATCCCATTGGCTATCTGCGTGGAATTGCACATACCTTTGAATTGTAAAAATAAATTTCGCAATAAATTTTTTTCTGTTTAATTTTTAATATTGAATGTTTTACAAAAAGAATACATGATTTATAAAATGTTTTACTTGATTGCATTTAATAGCTGCCAGTTGTAGCAAATTCTAATCATTCCGATTTAACAGCTTCTCACTATTATTAAGTTTTTTTGCACTTTTATCATGAATGTTAACACTTTTCAGCAAAAATCGACCATACACTTATACATCCCGGGACAAAAGTCCTGCGATAAAAATGATTATTTGTGATTACTCTCCTCCTGTCTCACTTAGCCGTAAAACTAATTAAAAAATCAGTTTTCTAGTAACAATATTAGTTTGCTCCTTTGTGTAGGTTAGCCAGATAATCGTTTTTTAAAATTTAAATTTTGTAATTGTCACGGACGAATTGTCGGGGACGAATTACTGGGGACGAATTACTGGGGACGAATTTCCTTGAAAACGAATTTCCCGATGGATGAATTGTCGGGGACAAATTGTCGGTGACGAATTTCCTCGTAGATTAATTGTTGGGGACAGATTATCGGGGACGAACCATCGGGGACAAACCATCGGGGACGGACTGACCTAAAACCCACCTGGCAAGGGCAATAAGTAGAAAGGCCGCCACTCCATGGTGGAAAAATAGAAGGTGTGCTCCCGCGCATGCTTCCGCTAACTCATTATTTATTCGTGACGTCGGATGACGTAGTACGCGATCGTCAACAGCATTAGATCAGTATTGGAAAGAGAGGA
>JAQIWS010001221.1:0-12671 GCA_034696085.1 Stigmatogaster subterranea | reverse complement strand
CGTGGTTTGTAAAAGCGAACTGATTTGGCACATTTTTAAAATCGTGTTATTTCCAGAGGTCAGAGTTTTGCGGATTACGACACAGTGGAATTTTTTATTTTTTTATTTTTTTTAAATACGCTTTAAAAACTTTCGTGTGACCTTTGAAAACCACAACTGAATTTAAAAATTTTATTTTTAAGAATTTGTTAGATTTTTTTGAGAAATAGGTCAACTGTAAAAATTGTCATTTTCTTTGAAGATAATTTTCTAAATTATCTTCATTAATGCTTTAATTTTAGAAAGTTTTTATCGGTTTGGTTTAAAAAAAAAAAATGGGTGTCGAATTGCAGTCGTTATATCGTTTTGTAACTACGTCGAGATTTTTGTCCGTTTTGTGGGTAGGCGGTACTGGTCATTGGCCTCGGAGTCACCCATCTCGGGCGACGGTTTGGTGGTTATAGTGCGACATGACACTGAGAAATGATAGTCCTATCTCTCGCTACATTTATTGATAGTGCGAGTCGCCGGGACGAGAGTACGCGGTGGATGGTTTTTGTGTGCGCGAAAAGAAAAAGATGACGGTTGGTGTGTTGTTCTCTTTTAGCTATGGCTGACTGCAGTGTGCAGCGTTGATCTGGGAGGACCTGCCACGAGGTCAAGGTGAACCACTCTTGTTCGAGAAACACAGCCAAGAAAAACGTTTAGAGTTTGGGAGAGAATTAAATACTTTATTTCTAGACAGTGTCTACTGTACTTATATTTTTGTGCTTAGGCGGCATTGATTTTATGTTAGTCGAAAAGTTAAAATGAGGTCGAATTTTTTTTTTTTCGGGGGGGTTTTAAATTTTTTTTTTTTGTGTGCGTAGGTGTTAAATTTAACGTTCTTAGGAGAAGTGAGTTAAAAATGTTTATATTTAGTTTACGTCGGGTGTCTTGACGCGGCTGTGGAACAATTATTCACCTGGAAACTGTTTACTTTATAGAGATTCGAGTTTTTGACATACGAATCGCTGGGGCTCACTCACTTGGCTTTTCCAGGAGCTGAAAAGTGGCAGGTTGGTTTCGTTCGATGTTATGTTTCTGCCAGGAAAATTAATGTCAAGTGGAAACGAATTTGTTCATTGTGTTTCCTATGCCAGTCACTTGTGTATCTGATGATAAACCTCGTTATTAAGACTCCGTCTCTCGTTGAAAAAAGGAGAGAGAGAAAAAAAACAGCTTCGATGCCATTTTTCTTTTTCCTCCATTTTTTGTGTGTGTGTGAGAGTGAGGGGTGAAGTCAATACACTCTATGAATCGCAATAACTTTTTGGTCATTCTTGTCTATTTCTCATAAATTTCGGAATACCGCTGGTGTTTGCCAAATTTTTTTTTTCCTGGTGTAGGTTAAGATTAATATTCATGCGTGACAAGCGTAATTTGGCAGTTGTGTGGTGGTGCTGGTACGGTCTCTTATTCTATTCAGAGAATTTAGGCTCCTTTTTATATATTTTTTATCTTTTATGTAACAGTTTGGTCAATTCGTGTCTTTTTAAACGTGAGGTTCGCGTGCAGCGAAATATCTTGGCGATATCAGAAAGTCGACGCAGCCCTTTTCGAACGGTGCCAAATTTTTGCAGTCGGTTTAAAAATGGAGATAGGTGAAACTTTTACGAAACTGTCTCCGGTACGGAGTCAGTCACTTTATAAAGACGTCAATGAAACGTTCGAATTTCTTTTTATTTTCTCCTCTCTCGTTCTCCTTTTCTCTCCTTCAGCGATCCACTTTAAAAGTGACGGTTTATTCGTTTAAATCAATTTGCAAGTGAAACTAATTAAAGTCGTTGATGGATCAGCTTTAATTTGCTAGTGAAAGAAAAGAAAAACAAGTCGTTTAAAGAAGGACGAGTAAAAATTTCGAGATTTTTCTTTTTATCACGTTTTAAACGAATTTGAGTACCGTAGTTATTACGTAGTAATAATACTTGTACGGGTAAAATAATAATTCGTAATGGTGTTGTTTTATAAAAGGCGGCCATTAAATTTTCTGAGATTGTTGACCCTGACCAATGAATCGTTTCACTTTAACTCACCCAAGTGGTCTGGCCTGCACAAGTTGTTTCGTGGGTAGCAACTAGCTAGCAGAAACAATTTTTCTTTACGTGATGCCTGCGTGCCGTCATTTCTTTTCCAGTTGGTTTGTGTGCGGTCTTTTTCAAAAATTTTTTTTGTGTCTTCGAGTTTTTAGGGAAAAATATATATTTTTTGTTTAGGTATTGTGAGAAACGCGGTTGTTCGTGTTTAGTACAGCTGAACGTAGTTTTTCAACGTAGTAACGTGATTAGGCAGCGAACTATAGGCTTGTAAACATTTACACTTGTTATTAGTTTAACTGTTTTTTTTTTTTAGGGTTAACGTAAAGGATTTTTTGGGGCGGGGAATGTTGTTTGAAAAGGAAATGGCGTTGGATGAAAAATAAGGCACGGAAAAAATGGAGAGGGTGGAATTTTTTGAAAATTTGAGTTTGGAGTTGATAAAGAAATTATTATTTTTTTATTTTAAAAAGAAGAAAAAAAAGCGTGTAAACACGATGAATGATTTATATTTATTCAAAGGTCGGTTTTAAATACACTTCGCTAACTGGTTTTAGATTTTTTTTTAATCTTTTGGAAATCGAAGTAGGATGTTTGCTTATAGAAAATGTTGTCGAACTAAGTTTGTGAATGTTTGCGCCTGTCTTTTTTTTTTTCTTTTTTTTTTAATACGCATTCGATTTCCCAGAATTGTTTTAATGTGACTTGTGTCATTGGTTTTGTAGATCCCAGGGAAACCCCGAGTCAATTTTTGTGAGGCTAATGGTGCATTATGCCAACAACATGCGGCTTTCCTAACAACTACGGCAAGTTACGCTCCAGATACCGAGATCAGTCCTCCGAAAACACAGCAGCAGCAACGATACTATTAGTGCGTTGTCGTCGTCATCTCTTTCATCGAGCTGTTGAGAAGAAACCTGTAATCTCGAGCGTGAGGCGGTTCCAAGTCAGTAGCGGTCTTGAAGGAAAAGCACTGCTTGAGTGTCAGGTAGCCGAAACCTACTTATTTAACGTGAGAGTATTTTTATGCTATCTCGTTTTCTTTTCTTTTCGTTTCTCTCTATTCGGTTTTTTTTATTTTTTGTTAGTTTTAATTTTTGTTTTTTTCTCTGGATTTTTTTATTTTTTATTTTTCTTTCTCTCTCGTTTCTCGTGCTTATTTCTCCAGGCAATCTTGAGTTAGGGTGTGGGCGGGATGGGTGAGCGAGTGGTGTGTTTCTGCTGTTAAGGGTTTTCTTTTGTTTTGACGTGAAATAATGGAGCTTTTTCTTTTTCTGCGCATGGATTCTCTTTTTGTAATTGTGTCTTGTGTTGAGTGTCCTACTTTGGGAAGAATGAAAAGACCTGCGAAATGCGTAACAGTTTGTTGGTTTAGGAGTTTTTTTTTCTTTTTCTGTTCTTCAAGTTTTTATTTTGTTTTAAAAAGCGAGAGAGAGTTTTAATTACTGTACTGAACTAGGAAAGTCTCGAAAAGAAGAAGAAAAATTTTTAATGTAGGTTTCGTTTAGCTGCTTTATTGTGTGTTTTAGTAGCGTTGTTGCAATTTGATTTGGTGGGTAAGATGGTAGTTGTTTGGGATAGATGGGGGGATTAGTCGTAAAAATGTTATTTGGTGGATTCGGTAATATCTGTTATTGCTTCCTTGTATTCGATCGATAATAGGCTGGCACAATAACTATCGACTTAACGAAATTGATCGGGATATTATATTACTGGAATTACGCTTTTGTTACGCCCTTTTTTTACTGTGTTTATTTATTTATTTTTTTAAACTCAGGTAAAGATTTTTATTTTTTTGAGTTTATGGTGAAATTTTATTAGCGCGACGAGTTTTGTGTTTGGGTGACTCGGAATAGAAATTTGTTAAGATGTTTTGAAGTAACGCAAACAGAAAATGAAAGCTTAAGTTATTAAATTTTTAAAAGGCGCTCGGGCTTCGACGCGCGCTGTATTTTAAAAATTGAAACACTTTACGCAGTATTTTGCTTTTACAACAACATGATTCTAAATTTGAAACCGAAAATTCATATTCCAATCTGGGAAGCGGCGTTGTTTGTTTTGTGCGAGGAAAAGTCTGCTATAAATATACGTTTACCTCTGGCGCGTTGAGTTTTCGTTTGGATTTGTCTACAGGTTGATTCTCGTTTACATAGATCCGCGTTGTTCGTCTTTAAGCACTAAAATCTGTTGATGGCACGCGAGAATTGAACTCGTCTGCTTATGAACTCACTGCCTCTCTCTCGCTTGGGATTGATTCAAGTTGAGTAGCACTTGAATCTGGACAAGTTGTCGTGCATGTAAGATTATTATTGATGCGGTTTTCTGGCGAAAGGGAAATGGATTCATGCGTGTACATCGATTCATTTTTTAGGTTTTACAATGTTTTGGGTAATAAAAAATTTGAGTGGAGAAAATTATCGGTGTTGAAATATGGGCGTTTTTATTTTTTTTTTGTGGATCGTTTAGTAAAATGTGGGTAAAATGAGAATTATGAGTTGTGGTGATTTCTCCCATTGCAATTTTTCACCGATAACAGCAGCGGGAATTTTATTACAATTGGATGAACGTTGAGTCGGTTTGGAAAGAAACGCGAGATTTGCTAATCAAGTCCCAAAAACCTTTTCTAAAAATAGAGCCACGACCATCTACGCAACTCAATACGTTCTCCCCCTAATAGATTTCTATAACTTTTGGTATAGCTTTAAATTTTGTTACGTAACTGCGGCGGGAATGTTTAGTTCTTAATTAAAGTACATTCCTTCTTAACCAATAAATACTCATAAATGCGCAGGTCTTTGTCGGTGACAAGTGACGTAGGCCTTCGACTTTTGTAATTAGTGCAAGAGCAGATCCCTCAACCTTTATTCCATTTAAAAAGAGGTAATTTCACTTGTTCTTACATTTAAATCCTCGTTTTGTGTTTTTATTATTTATTTTTCGCTTTAAGTTTAATTTTGTTTCGTGATCTTGTCGTGCATTTTGTAACGAAACATTGTTTTAGTCGCTTTTTTTTCATTTATTTTTTTTGGTATAAAGTGGGGAGCGGTATTTTTTGTTTATTTATTTATTTATTTATTTATGTTTCATATTTTTCACTACTTTCGTATTCAGGTCTGTAAGGTGACAAGAGCGTTCTTCCCTCCAGTCAGACGACACACAGTCTCAACAGGGTGAAAAAGAGAGAGAGAGAAAAAAGTCGTACTCGATTTTCGTTACTTCATTATTCACAGTGGATTCCTCAGTCACGGTGGAACTCCCTCTCGGAGCCTCGCGGTCACATATGGACAAAAAGAAAACCATCAAAAGGCCGCGCATGGAGAATACTCCTAGTAAGCGACCCCCCCTTCAATTTATCGCTTGGAATTAAGTGTTGTGAAGTTATTAATCAACGAATCGACAAAACGTGCGACGTGTTCGGTTGAAAAAAAGAGTTTTGAATGGGGTAATGACGAGAAACGCAATTCTGGATTTAACGCAATAATCTGATAATCCGAAGGTTGAGTTCACTTAACGAGTTGCAGCTCATCGGCTATTGTGATTGGCGTTTTAATGTTGGATAATGACGTACGTTTCGTTGATACGAATGCTTTTACACGCGGTGTTAAAAGAGACAGTGACCTCATCCGTTTCAATTATTCAATACATTGCTGCTGTACTTAAAAATTAAGCGACAGAAGCACGTTTTGTAAAAAAAAAAAAAAGTGGGGGGAAAAAAATGTGTGAGGAGAGTTTAAAAAAAAAGTGGAAGTTAGCAATCTCTGCATGGAAATAACCTCGGTCGCGAGTTAGAGAACAGACACTTTAATGTTGTTCTCGCGCGAATGATGATGATTTTCAATGAAAAGCGATGAATATTTCAACAGTGTTATGAATAGCCAGACATTCATCCTGTATGTACTCTCTAAGGCCTTCACTGAACATGTGCGCGATTAAAGCATATTTGACATTTCATTTATTGGATAGTTTTTTTTTTGTTCTAAACTTAAATGTTATTGTTTTAAGAGTATAGATTAATGATTATTTTTTTGTTTTTTCAGTCGGTGCTCGAGGACCTATCGCTAACGGCCCAATGCATACCCGACCACTAGTAGCGTTATTAGATGGAAGGGACTGTTCAATAGAAATGCCAATTCTAAAAGACGTGGCGACAGTAGCATTTTGCGATGCGCAGTCCACGTCAGAAATCCACGAAAAGGTGCTAAACGAAGCTGTGGGTGCCTTAATGTGGCACACGATAACATTAACGAAGGAAGATTTAGAAAAATTTAAGGCGCTACGTATAATAGTGCGAATTGGCAGCGGGGTTGACAATGTAGATATTAAAGCAGCTGGCGAATTGGGTACGTTCCGTTTTCGTTATTTTTTTATGGTTTTTTTGTGTCGAGAGAGTTGGGTGTTTTTAAGTGGTTGACGGTACTTTTTCGGTTTTTACAGGTATTGCTGTGTGCAACGTTCCGGGTTATGGCGTGGAAGAAGTAGCTGACACAACACTGTGCCTGATTTTGAATTTGTACCGTCGAACGTACTGGCTCGCTAACATGGTCCGAGAGGGAAAGAAGTTTCAAGGGCCGGAGCAAGTCAGGGAGGCTGCGCAAGGATGCGCGCGGATACGAGGAGATACGTTAGGGATTGTGGGCCTCGGTTAGTGTAACTTATTTGATACGAATTGTCGAGTTTATTGGGATTTTTTTTTTAAATTTCTTTTTGTTTTAAAGGGAGAATTGGTTCGGCTGTTGCTCTACGGGCGAAGGCGTTTGGATTTAATGTGATATTCTACGATCCATACCTCCCTGACGGTATAGAAAAATCGCTTGGTTTGACACGGGTATACACGCTGCAGGATCTCCTTTTTCAAAGCGACTGCGTGTCCTTGCATTGTACGCTTAACGAGCATAACCATCACCTGATAAATGACTACACTATCAAACAAATGCGACCAGGTGAACTTGAGTATCCAAAATTGGGTGATTTGATTTATTTCGTGCTAGAATTTGGGAGGAATTGTATTTAATTTGGTCGTTCGATGTCGTTCATAGGCGCATTTCTAGTGAACACAGCTCGTGGTGGATTAGTAGATGAAAACGCGTTAGCCGCGGCTCTCAAAGATGGGCGAATCCGAGCAGCGGCTTTGGATGTGCATGAAAACGAGCCCTTCAGCATTCATCAAGGTAACCTCCCGAAAGAACAAGGACCACGGACTGGTATTTGTTATTGAGTGCTTATATTGAAATATTTTGGTAAAGAAAAGGTCTGGTAGTTATAAATGTGTTTTTAACAAATGCCTAAGCTTAAGGTTTACTTTAGTTTTCGTTTATCATTACACGTTTGCGTAAAATATTCATTTTATACCGACTGCACCTTTCCTTTACACTGCATGCGAATTAGAAAAATTAGTCATTAACTAACAATAATCGTTAAGTTTGTTTTTTCGTGAAACTTTATCGGAGATTTTTGTCTTTCGCAGGCCCCCTCAAGGATGCAGTCAACCTCATCTGCACGCCACACGCCGCGTGGTACAGTGACGCTAGCTGCACGGAGTTGCGGGAGATGGCCGCAGGTGAGATTCGACGGGCGATCGTGGGCCGCATTCCGGACAACCTGCGTAACTGTGTGAACAAGGAGTACTTTGTGAACAGTGGCTATGGTGAAAGCAATGGGGCCATGTACAACTACAATCCCATTGGCGTACCACATTCCACCACGCTCGATCCTCATCCAGGTGGACCCGGTGGTTTGCCTACGCCGCATTCGCAACCTCACAGCACTCTTCAGGACACTCCGAATCACATGCAACCTAAGCCAGAGAGCAGCGAAGTGCACTAGCTCTTCTTTTCTTGTATGCATTCCTAAAGATCCCCCAGTCTACAAAATTCCTTCCACCGTAACAAGAAAACTGCGCCTCATTCGGGCCTCCACTGTCAACAGTATTACATTGACGAAGATAACAAATGAAATTTAACAAAAAAGAAAAGTAAATGGTAAATAATTAGTTAAATCAAGAAATGGGAAGAAGAAAGACTACGGTGAAGAAATTGAAGGGAAAAATAACTTTCTATCTGTCCTGTATTCCCACGTTGTCGGTGCACAACGTTTGAAATCAAGCTTCACATTTTTAAATAGAACAACGCAGCTGCGCGTGATGTCCATCCAGAATAAAAACCCATAAAACAACAAAAAAGAATTTTAAAACGTCATCTTTGGCCTTAGAAAGTTTTTAGGATTTTCGTGTGTAATTAGTTGCCAGACAAGAAGAAGTATAGTGGTGAACGAGACAGACGGAATTCATTTCGGAGAAACTAAATGAAACACTACATTTGTGAAGGAAGGGAATAAGAAATAAACGAGAGAAGAATAAATCTATTGGCAGTGAAAGAGATAGAGTTGATATTTTTGTTGTCCAAACTTCATGAAAAAATTTAACTTGCAATTTCAAAACGGCGAATAAGCACCAGATGTCTTGTCGCTTGGAGAGAAAAATCACAGGAAAACTTAGCCAAAACATTTTTGCTTAACTCGACAAGTGAAAACTGATGTGCTTTCGAAGCTTTTCTGTGCTACGAATTGATTCGGAAAGATTACTAAAGAAGATAATTAGTGCATTTAACCCGTTGCCTATTGCAGGGTGTATTCAGTTCAACTACCGACGATACCTGTGGCGTGGTTGGTTTAAAAGTGTTGTTCGACGAGGCTTAAAAACCTGTTAAAGAGGACAGAAGTGAAGTTTTTCCCGTATCGAAAAATTGTGCGGGGAAAAGAATATTAAAAAAAATATTAAATAAAAAGAAGAATAAATCAAACGAACCTGAACTCATAACACACAATTCAGTCATCATTTTTGTTTTTTCTTTCGTTGAGTTTATTTGTGAGCACCACGTGATCAGTGCCCTTCCTCAAAACTGCGCCATGTCAATATGAACGTGGTGCCCACTCTGGAGACGTCTTAAGAAGAAGAAAAATGAGAAGAAATGTCTCTTGCCTCTCCGGTAGATTGATTGATTTTTTTGGGAAATGCAATTTATATGTGTTAACGGTTAATTTTTGTTTGGCGTTTATTTTTACGTTGATGATACGTTTGAGTTTAGGAGTTCGTTTTCTAACGAGAGGCAAATAAAAGTGGAACTAGTGGGGTATTCTTTGGGCTGGCACTAAGACTGCGCGCGTGTTCTTTGCTTAATATCGTTTCATTTTTTATTTGTTTTCCGTTTTTGAATTTGTGCATTATAGATAACAGAATGTAGACGTTATCACGTTGCTGCCAAAATACTACGTTTGGGTGAATGATTTTTTTTCTGCATGATTTATCATTTTTATTTTCTAATTTTTAAATCGCATACAGCAGTCATCTGTCCATGTACCAATTTTTCCCCTTAAAAAATTTACAGATCGTAGTGCATACACTCTATTTTTCTGAGAAAAAGTGTTAACATTTTTCTACCCAGAGTAGATGGAAAGAAAAGATTAAAAAAAAAGTATAAAAAAAGCAATTAGTTTTACGCAATCAGATTCAGAATATTATCGTAAATATCTAAAACATATCTTGCTCAGAAACCATTCCATTTTATAATTTCGTTACTTTTGAGTCATGTAAGTCCCTTCTCTGAAAACAAATTTGCCCCAAGTTACTTAACGGCCATGGTAAATAATTATTGTGTGCATAGATGTTGTATTAATAATCATAACCTAAATGGATACATTTGGAGAGATAAAAGGAATGCGGGTGAATATCATGGGTATGTGTGCGTGTGCTCAGTTTATCGGGTTGGAATTTCTGATAGGGTGTAACGAGAGTGAAAGGCGTAGCTGAGAGAAGAGGAATTGTATGTGTTGGTGCTGAGTCATTTGTGTGGTTTATGCTTAATGCAGAAGAGCAACACGTGTAGATTTAATTTTTTGGGTTTAATTTTTGAGGGATTTTTGTTTTTGCGTGAAATGTGAAAAATTGAAAATTAATTATTTTTTGGTTTCTTTCCCTCCCAAATTGGTTTCTCGAATTGTGGTTGGGGTATTGGCCATTAATTATCTTGCAAAAATAAAACGTTTTCTCAAACTTAGTTATTTTGGTTTTCATCAGTTTTCATACAAAGAAAGTGAGAAAATGTGAGAGCGGTAATGTCATTTTAAAAAATGGAAATGTTTAGATTAAGAAAATCCAAAAAAAATTAAAACTTGATTATTTAAACGTTTTAGTCAGAGTTAGGTTGGAAAAAAATCGATTTGTAAAAAAAAAAAACTTTTTTTACCCTTGAAAAATCAAAGTGCGCCCCAGGGAAATAAAAACCACCAAAATCAAACAAAACCGAAAAGAGTTGAAAACAAAATGTGTCGTTCGACACCAAATAAACTCTTCTCGGTGACAAAAACTAAACGTGGTATATTTAAAAGAGAATAGCAAAGGTGCACAAAGTATTATTCTATGGTATAAAAGTACTCATTTTAGTATTTTTCTTTCTTCTTTCTTATTTTTTTAAATAGTTAGGAACTAAACACACAAACGAAACCCCCGAATTATTTCTCTTTAATCCCCAAAAAAACAAAAAACAAATTTCGATCAATCTGTTACTTTCTATTTCTTCTTTCTGGTTAGCAATCTTAAATGTTTCTAAGTTTTGTGCTCGTTTTGTTTCCTCCTGTTTAATTTATACAATTCATTGTACTTGAATTTTTCTGGTTGATTTGTTTAGTCCTGGGATGGTTGCACATTTTTATTTTTTAGTAAGTATTATTATTATTAATTAATAATATTATAATTATTATTACCTTCGTTAGATTAAAAAAAATATAAAACAGGATTTTTTTTCCTAAAGTGTGCTGATTATATTTGCTATGGTTGAAAACAAATCGCAGGGAGTTTTTATGTTCTAGTTCTTTTTTTGTGTTTTGTTCTTTCTTGTCACTGGTGTGCCCACTATCACTTCTTTTTTAACGAAAGAATTGTAGGTTTGAAAAGTGTTTGCAAAGGTATGAGGTTTGGAGGGAGATTATTGTGATACTGGTGCACATCGCAGTTTTACAGATTGTATATGTGTGTGGGTATTTCCTACTTAGGTGATTGCTTTTACTGACTTCTGGAAAAACAGCAAAAAAAAAAATGTTTGGTATTTCGCATCAAGGACGTCATAACTGATGAGGGTTTGGTTTACTCGAAAAATTGTGTGTTTTTATGGAATGCTGTTTTTGTGTTCGGTCTGGTTTTACTATTGTAGTTGTATGAACCAATTTGATAACTAGTGCAAAGATATGTTTCGGATAATTAGCATTTGGTTTTATTTTATCATAATTGTCAGTTTTATTTTTTCTTTCCCCTTTCCCCCAGTTTTTTCCCTTTCCCTCGCACTCTGAAAAATTCTTAATTGGTTCTTCACTTTTGCATTTCTGCTGACAATTAGTTTTAAATAAAATTTTAAAAAGGCAAAATGGAAAAAAAACATTTGATTTCAAAGTAGAAAAATGTTTTCTTTTAATCTTTTCCTATCTGAGTTACTACTTGTTTCTTCAAACATGTTCATCTTTCTGTTATTGATTTTTAATCTATTTTATAGTAATAATAATACTCTGTCTGGAAATTGCTGCATGTCTGGAGGAATTTTATTTTTTGTTGTAACTTTTTCACATTTTCATTTTATTTTAGTTTGGGAATGGTGCCCTTGAGATATGGCGGGGGAATTAATGTATAAAATAGACCTGCTTATTTGTGCGAATAATTTTTTTTAATTATTATTCGAAATTGCGTAAAGCTGATAACAAAAAAATATATATATATATTAAAAACAAAATAAGTAAAACTCCCTTTTTTTAATTACTAATGTCAATGTGTGAATAGGAAAATGGGAGCTAAAGTTTGTTTGCGGTTCCCATCATCTGTCATCCATTTCTTCCAGATTTTTGTTAAATGTTTTGTCACTTTGAAGAAAAAAAAATGTAAAAAATTAAAAAAAGGAACGAAACCTGTGTGTACACTTGTTGAATGCAGTCAGGTGTTGTTGTAACTATGCTGTACTATTTCCATTTTCATACTCATGTGGAACTATGCTTGTTAAAAACTTCATAAAAGAAACAAAAAAGGTCCAGGCTATGTTATCAAATTGAAGAAGGAATTTCTTGTACAGTTGCACAGTAGTTGTACACAATTTGAAATTTCGATAACCACCTGAACAATATTATATGCACTATCATTGTCGATTTGTTTTTCTCCTAACGTCATTTACCTACCTCCAGTCATGCAGCCTGACTGCACCCAACCAGTTTGCAGAAAACAAAATTCATAGCAATCATCTTTGTGACAAGTGTTGCTAGCTCCCCATTCCCAAATCCTTTTGTGCTAACTTTGTATTCCCTCGTAGAATTTAGTCTTTATCATCCGGAAAAAAAACTTGCGTAGAATAAAAACTGACTGTAGCTCTGATCTTCCAGTGATAAAATTTGAAATAAAAGCTGCTATGAATAGGATTGTGAATTTTATGTCTTTATTTCTTTTTTGTTTCATTTTTGAAACTTATTTTATGTAACGCTGGGTGTGGCGCAGCGTTAAATTGGAACATCAGCGAAGTCTTCTATTAATCTATTACATTAATGTGTTTTTAAATTTAATTCATTCATTGGCATTCCATAAATATTTTT